>CM077104.1:30986682-31013398 GCA_039619505.1 Cimex hemipterus | reverse complement strand
GAACAGTGATCATCGGTGCTAAAATTTTGACAGTTCCTTCAAGCCTACAGTCTTAATTTATATGTACAAATCCAAAGATGGCGATACGCGTCTGGCAGACCATAACAGCCAAGCGAGCCAAGTGATAACCTGAATTGACCAAAATAGAGGATCATTGCCCCGCACAAAAAAAATCTTCCAAAATTATACATCGTAATTTATTTGATAATGATAATATTATACGATAATTCAATTATAACTTTATGATAATTGAATCCTACGAACATAAAGTAGAAAAAGAATCTTTTGTACTTAGCCTTACATTCAGCGTTCTTGGGCATCTTTTATTATAAATCGTTCTTCTCTATGAGTCAGATGGCACAGATATTTATATAAAAACGTTGATAAACTAAATGGTATCGGAATATTTTGAAGTTACGTACTGAACACCCATCGATCATTTAATGAGGAGAAAATGGTAATACTACGTTTCTCAATAGTACATTACTCGAGTACTTTCATACTTTGAAATGATCATGCTGTCTCCTTCTATACCGTTTTTCGTTTTTATGTCTAGTTTTAAAAGCTCATGTTTCTTGCTTTGCTCATGTTCCTTTGCTCATGGTCCTTGTACAACAGAAAGAGCGTGTATTCAGCTTCCTCCTCGGTTCACCTTCTTCCAGACAAGAAAAATGAATACCGTTAACCGTTTTTAGAGATTGTTATCCGGGGTCATCGGCGGCCCCAAACCTCGAGCGCATCATACGGCGCAACAGAGCGTAAAACCCTTCCGACCGACGGATGACGACATGCGCACCACCGGCTGAAAAGAGCCTATGGTATCTCGAGGAAGGCCGTTCTAAGGCTATTGAAAAGCAAACTGATAAACATACAAATTAATTAAATCAATGGAAGTACTTTTATGCCGACTCTGATTTTGGGAAATTTGATACTGTTATTTCTTAAGAAGTCGAAGAACAAACCAAAAACTAAACGTATTGTAAACATAAAAGATGTCAGACCATAATTCGACACATAAATATGAACATTTACAATACGTCATAAAACTGTAGTTATTTTGATTTCAAAGTTCAACAAACTTCAAGGGTGGAATAATTTCATATATTTATTACTCAGGGGTGTGACTTTCCTTTCCTAAGGGTTATTTCAAAGGTTCGTTTTTTTCTTCTCTCGCAAAACAAATCTGCCAATTTCTTAATGGTCCAAACGTCCGAAAGCCCACCTGCCGCCGATTTATATGTGTGCTTCCTTGTGCTAAATCAGGGTTATCTCGGGTTGGCATCTCCTGGCGTCCTTACTGTATAATTCTTTATTTCTGTTGACCGAATACGAATCCCTTAAAAAGAATTGTTCGGTTAAAAGAAAACTAGCATTGAAATGATCTACTATTTTTCATGTTAGTTAAAATTTTATATATTTTATGTAATAAGTTAAAAAAAAGGGTTGAATTTAGAATCTGGACTCTTGCAAAACAACAAGGAAGAAATATTTCATCAAGTGATTTATTAATAATAAAAAGTTCTGTGAAACGTAGAAAAACAGCAAACTACTAAGTAGATGTATGATTATGCAGATAGAGAAGAAGAATACCAATAGAAGAAAGAAAGAGAGAGAGAGAGAGAGAGAGAGAGAGAGAGAGAGAGAGAGAGAGAGAGAAAAGAGCTTAAAATACAATTACATATAAACAAGAATGTACTAGGTTTTATTACAATCGTAACCGTATAATATCTTTTGTTATAATTTACAGGAAACTCTCGAGCAATTATATCTATGTTAAAACAATTGGAGACATAAGAGACAAGGCAATTGGACCACTCATTTTTATGGTTAGTTGCATAAAAAACATTTTGTCTACACCTTTTGATAAAAATTAGCGAAAGAAACTATGTAAACTCACAATAAAAATAAAAACACGCCCATTGTGTCTTTTCTCGAGTTTAATGTCGGACGTAAAATGATCTGCCGGCTCCGGAAAATCCGGAAAAGAAAACGGAACGGAGAATAATTCATTTCGGAAAAGGATAATTTGAAACGCGGAACTAAACGGATTTTAATGTAAATAGTGTTGCCTATACTTCCACTGTTTTAATTACAGCCGTGGCTCCATGACCTTTATTTATTTTAATATTTCACTTTGTCCTGTTCTACAGTAAAAATTATATTTCCTAGTTTGTGGCCTTGTTTAGTGTATCAATTTTAACTCTTATTAGAACCAAGGACAATTTCTCAATATTCGTAGATTTTTATTGGCAAATTATAAAGGAAACTACTTTTCAAAAGATCAAGAGGATTGTGAAACTATAAGAGAATAGTAAGTGCAGACTCCGTTGTATATTCTTAAAACAATTTCAATTGTAAAACGCCAAGTTCGTGTAGAAATCGGTCGTCCTATATGACAGCTGAGATTATCGACAGCTCACTTCTTTTTCTGGCCTTTTACGTATTGGTCAAACTCAGACAGCTGCAACTTGAGCGTCTCGATCTGTTTTGTACAAAAACCACGTCGATATTCTAAAATTCGACTTAATTAATTTCTATCTGATTGTCAACTACCGAATAGAGATAACATACATTACATATATATATATATATAAATCACCACCCTGTAGAAACAGAAGTTTTCACGCTCCGAGAATACACGATATTCTTTGGGGCGGGTTGAGCACATTCCACTCTCGCTAATAACTTACTTTTACTCTCCAGACATCACATAGCATCAGAGTACTCGGGTTCCTCAGGGCGGGGTTAAACAATCCTTCCCTTTCACGCTAATAAATTACTGTCCCTCCAATAAATTAATATAATCACGACATCCTACACAAACATTTAAGTCTGGGAACGTTTATTGTCAGAGAGTACTAGATGTTCCTCGGGACGGAGCCAAACAACCTCCTCCCTTTCACTCTAATAAATTACAGTCACTCCAATAAATTAATATAAAGACAAGTATCGTATACAAACATAGAAGTCTGGCCACATTCATGCTTCAAGAGTACATGATATTCCTTGAGGCGGAGTTGACCCAATTCCATTCACGCTAATAATTTACGTTTGCTCAACTGACGACAAACTTACTCCAAAGTTCTCGGTATTCCTCAAGGGCGGGATTAAAAGATCCATTCCTTTCACGTTAATAAACTGTGCCTCATCCTAGCCCCATAATTACATCCAGATCCGACGATTATGGAAAATATTGAAAACACCCTCTACCGTATGTCTATCCTACGCGGTCGCTTTCCTGTAAGAAGGTGTCCATGAGTTATTCTTCTATTGCCTTGCGAAGTTTCGAGTGCTATATGATCTCAACATTAAAATATAATTGGACTTTAAAGCGTGGTTTTAAAAATTGGGAATAATTGTTCATATTTGTTACGCTCTTAATTTAGTAAATAAATGTGTAGAGATTAGTGACCGTTCAGAAAGATGGGCACTCTCAGCACGACACGCAAGAATGGCACAATTACACAGGAGACCAACACATTGAGCCTTGAAGATGATCTCAATAAAAGCTCGAAACGTGCACGATAAAGAAAATGTTTTTCTGAAACCTACATCACACCAGACAGCATCTGACGATGTCTGAATAAATAGTAAATAAAGTTACGTTAAAATGCTGATGGAGGTGATATATTCCTCGAAAGTTCAACGAAGAGATTTCTAATTTCCTCATCCTTGATATTTTCTAGTATGTAATGGTATCGGAGATATATTTTTAAGGGGGCAGATTGTTGTAGTCCATTTCTATTTTTGATACGCAGTACATTTTTGGAATTGTATGTATTTTCAGTTTTTGCACCAAAATCGAAAACTTTACTTTTCAGCAATTTCTTAAGGTCATTTAGTTGTGGAAAATAAGGCTAAAACTTAGCCATATTTCTGTAATATTTTCTCAAAATATACTTCGTTCATTAGGACCAATCTTTTCTTTCTTAGTATAATATGATAACTAGAGATTTTTAATCATTCTTCGGGGGTGATTTTTTAAGAATTTCCCGCAACTATTGTTTGGAAATTATGGCTCTACAATTTTTTTTTTTTTTTAATTGTTTTCATAAGGTGAAAAGTTTTAAAGGAATGTGCAACGAAAGGTGACAAGGCATTTTATCGGAAGTGCTCTTTGCGGTTTAATTTACATTATAAAAATGTCGAAAATAGAGTGTTTTTGTAGTAAGAAGTCGAGGGAAAGCTCAGAGATGACTTTTGAATTTATTAGAAGCGTTTATAAGAAATTCTAGTGAGATTATGCGACGCGAAACAAACAGCAAGAATTGGCCGACCATGTTATAGTAACTTTAAAAAAGAAATAAAGGTAGTAAATAATGCAAGAGGGCACGTTCAATTTTTCCAGAAATTACGTCTGGGCTCTTGAGTTTCCTTTCGGTTCTTTTAGGTTCAATTCAATCAACTTGCTTTATGTTATCAGCTGATAATGCACAACATGCTGATATGCGTTTCATTGTCGGCTGCTACAACGGTAATGCTACTGCTGCAAGGGAAGAAAAGCTCGTTTTCCACATTGGGACGTTCCAGCAGATCACACCTTCCAACTTTATCACAGGCTGAGGGAAACTGGTTCTTTCATCCGAAGAAAGAATGTGCCAAGTTTGGAAAAAAATGACAATTGACAAATGACAAAAATGAAAATTTTTGGGCTTTCCAGAAGCGCCATTCAAAAATGGGATCTAAGTTCTAAATGTAGAACGTTAGAAGGAATTTGCAAAGCGCCAGAAGTTTTTAGTTACTAACAGATACCAATCCAACATTTTTAAAAAATCCAAATTTCAACTTCTTTTTTTGAATTTTTCTTGCAGACTTTTTTCATCAATTCTACAATGTAAATAGGTTTCCTTACAGCAAATATAACGTTCTTTCAGGTGGCACAAACCAGTTTTATCCTCAGTCAATACATCTGAACTTTATAAGCAATTTAGTGGACCTAAGTCGAAAAATTAAAAACGCCCAAAACCTGGAATTACTTCTTTATCTTTGAGATTTGGACAGGGATTTTATTGGAAGTTTTTTTGTTTCATATGGCGAGTAGAAATATTCGACACCTATCGCCAGACACATATATATTAACATTTTATAACAAAATAGGCATATTTCAAACAATACGAGTGGATTAAATGTTCAATTTATTCTTTATTTCAGTCGTCATATTGAGAAAAATCGATCAAAATAAAAATTTTGTGCCAATGGTGTTTCACATTGCATAATTAAAATTTAACTTATACCAATTGTGTTGTAGTTGTGAGCTGCTTAGTAGTTACTATGGAATCAGGGACATAGAATCGTAATAAACGGCATAAAAGACGGTGTTTTGTAAAGGATTCTTCTTTTTGGGATAGCCTCGCTGATAGGCCCCTTTCATTCCGACTAATGGCACTTGTTAAGGAGAGAAAAACTAATTAATTAAGACGTTTAATTGGCCTTTTGGCTCTAATGCCTTTCTTTGGCACTCTATCAATCCCGAGGCGCGCATTCTTTTAAATCCTCTGTAAAGTAATAATAGATGGCCCGGGCCAAATATGATAACTCAAAGGGAAGAGGTACGTTTCAATTTTGTACGTAAGAAAGAAGAATAAGAATGGTTTATTTAAAAAAAACTTCAAACAATTTTTTAAATAATATATGTCCTGTATTTACACAATAATATTTGTCCCTCACTATCAAAAATGGATTACCAACCTAAGTAACTTTTGATTTAATTGATTTTGTTCGGTAAGATGTTTCATATAGATTAAAATTAATCTCAATGCTATTGTAAAGAATGCGTATTTATCAGAAGGTAAGGCAATTACGTACTTATATTTTATTACGATCTTTGCGTGGATCACCTTCACACGAATCAACTCGTTTCAGTCACGAGTGTTAAATTGAAAAAAATATATCCCTGCCACAAACTCAAACAAATTAATCGGAAAAAGACAAAAATCGGGACCTGACCCAAATAAATTACAATAAGCTTCTAAAAAATAAATGTATTCGCATTAATGAAGTAAACTAAAAATAAGTATTCGGATATCTTGAGAAGCGGTCTGGTGTGATGTAAGTATCAGAAAAACATTTTCTTTATCGTGCCGACGTTTCGATCCTTTATTGAGATCATCTTCAGGGCCTGGGATTTACAAACATATTTTACATTTAGAAAATAAATATAAAATGTAGTCTAAATGTAAACTATGTTTGTAAATCCCAGGCCCTGAAGATGATCTCAATGAAAGATCGAAACGTCGGCACGATAAAGAAAATGTTTTTCTGATACCTACATCACACCAGACCGCATCTCACGATATCTGAATAATTATCCATTAACGGTCACTAATCTCTATACATAAAAATAACTGATCTATGATATACACAACTTCCATTTCCAAAAAAACCCAGGTGCCATCAACAACATGAAAGAGAGTCCTTCCTCGTCCTTTTCTGTCTCACCTCGCACTACCAAGCCTGCGGTTGGAGTTTAGCTCATCCTTCGAGGATATCCCTGTTGTTTAAAATATTGCTATAAAAAATTCCTGAAAAAACTAAAAGAAAAAAAAAGAGACAAAAAGAAAATTTGGAAGAGCATAATGAAATAATTTAAGACAGTTTACAATATTTATTATAACCCGACAAGTGTTCAAAACGGGTGTGCCATCTTGTGAACAAGAAGTAGGTAGTCCTTGGAGTAGTATGAGCCTCTGTTCAGGAGTGGGTTGGTGAAGAAATGCAGTTCATAAGCGACACGTCCTGGAATATAAAATCTGGGCGTCCAGAAGTATGACGCGAAATGTTAAGAAATTGAGAGCTGTGATCGTATTGAGATAGTCTACAACTTCTTTCTTTTTTTGCAATAGAAACCGAGTAGGTAATATCACAATTGATCGCATATATTTATATTGTAATATTAGATTTATAGAATTATTGAAATTAAATAATTTGTTCTATGGCACTCTCCCATTGATTTAATTTTTTTAAAATATTTATTTACATTTTGTACTTATTAAAAACGGCAAAAGCTGTAATAATACTTAGAAATTACAGGAATGAACACTTACAATATAAAACCTAGTCGCATTTAATTGTCATATACCTTTAATATAACCACAAAAATGATAATACTATACCTTTTTAGCTTCTAAAGAATAAATGTATTCAGATTAAGAAAATAAAACGAAAATAAGTGATCTGAGACATATACAACTCTTTGCCATTTACACACACACACACACACACACACACACACACACACACAAAAGGCAGGTGCCTTCAACAACTTGAAAGAGAGTCCTTCCTCGTAGTTTTCCGTCCCAGCTCACACTGCCCAGCCTGTGGTTGAGGATTATTTTATACTTTGTGATAATCCTTTTTGTTGGAAATATTGCTATCCTTTATATTTATTTTCGCTTAGATAAGTACATAACAATATTTTCATAATATTTCAAAAAGTTTAAATTGTTATAATCACGGCTTGAATAAATAAACTCAAACTTCACATAACCTGATAAACAAATAATGATAAATAACTTCACGACAACTATTTAACAAATGGATAAAAAACATATTTAAAAACCAAAACTGGAAAGGAAGTCAAGTATATACAAACTTAGTCTTGACAATTGATTGATACTAAGTTAACTTGATACGAAAGCCCTCCCATTACATCTATAGGGATTATGTCTTCTCTTTTTTCCAGGATTCCAATACCAGCAATAAAATTACAGGGACTATTGGTACAATCCTTCTTAATGTTTATGGTGCAACCTACACGTCTCGTGCATTGTGGAACGAAGAGAATTAGTGCACAGCCGAAGGAATTTATTCCGAGCAACTTGTAGTTTCCTGTAGTTTCTTTCGCTCGTTGACTGCCAGGTAGCATAGGAATAAACAAGAGCTAGTTTTACACATAGGCATCTAATTATTGAGATTCAAACCCGATTCCCTGCAGATTAGTGGGGAAACATGAGTTGGACAATTTTCTTGCTATTCCCTATCAACACATTGACGAGTATTTAGTTTACTGTCAAACCATAGCCTCAAGTTCTTAACCGAGGGGGGCCACGGTATCGCATGCCATTTTATCGTCTACTAGTGGAAAGAATAATACTGTTCGTTTTGAGAATTAATTCTTATTTACATTTTTAAAGTAATTATCCGATTTAAGTCGGCTGCACATTGAGCCAATTGGATTTGCTGGAACTTTTGGTAAGATACAAAAGTAAACAAGAATCAGTGTTGATCTCAGTACTGAACCTTGCAGAACACCAGCTGGACTGTAAAGTGTGATTATTTTTATTGAAAACGTAGGAAAAGTGTTATGTGTAAACAGGCCATTATGCCAAACACAATCAAGACCTGATAAACGTACTGTAAAACCGTTCCAGTATGCTTTTATAAAATTTAAAAAATGTAACTGCTTTTCCGGAAAAAAGTAACCTATTATTACAATCATTTTTCTTAGCATCACGCAAAAATGTTGAATCTTGATTATACAATCATACCAGTTTCTTACATTAACCTAACTTATTCCGTACCTAAACCTAACATAACCAAACCTGTCTCTAACCCTAAAACTTCCTCCAATCTTAACATTAGCTCTACCTAACCTAAACAGCCCTATTTATCTCTAATCCTAACCCCATTCCGCGCTAACCATAGTCCGTCCCACACCACAATTCCACACAACTAACCCACAACATCTTTAATCGTAAAGTATAACCTTCCCCTAACCTTAACTTTATGTAGCCTTCTTAATCCTAATAATAACATATCCCTAACTCTAAAGCCAAACTAATCTTAAGCTTAATTTACCTAACCTAACATAGCCTAACGCATTTTTAATCCTAACTATAACCCGTCTCTTACCCTAACTTAACTTTTCCGTATATTATTCTAGGTTTTTTGTAACATTTAAAAAAAGTGTAAATACATGAACTATAAATTAAGATAGTGAATATACATAATTTATCCTGATTAGAAATATAATAATAGTAGTGATGTATTATGGGCTGAACCACCTGAAAAGCTTTGGCGTGACGAGAGCACACTAACCGATGGACCATTGTTAATCTGAAACAAAAGGAAGGGATCGTGCTTACCCGTCAGAGGAAAGCCATACCTCATTGATGCACGTGATACCTTCGCGGGATTTTCCTCAAAAAGGTGCCCTGCTTGTAGAGAAAGATCGCTTAGTGTGTCACACTTGGTCAAGAAGTGCCATGCCTTATAATGGAGCGAGTAGGCATGGCACCCGATATAAAGACAGTGGCATGAGAGTAGGTTGGGTCCCCTGTTCCGATTTTTAAGGGGAAAGATGTATATTTCCCCGACTAGTCGGTAAATATTTTATATAATATTGCAGTTGTAGTTCAGTAAGTAAAAAATAAAAGAATTAAAATAATTAACATTTTCGTTTATGACCGGTTAAATTTTGTTTGGCTTGGTGGGTCAGAGGTGTGTCGGTGTCTCACCTTCTCTATCGTTTATCTTGAGTGATTTTCAATCAGTCAAGAGTCGTTTTGAATGGAAAAGAGAACAGTAAAGTTAGTTTTCTTAACATTTTTTTAATGTATTAATTTTAATGCGCAGAATGAGAATAATTGTTAAACTATGACTAAAGAATCCCTTTAAAATTGAACAGTATCGTAAGAGAAAAACTATTGAAATTTTAATGTCTTGGTATTTAAACTTGGAAAATTAGACTGAATAAAACGATAGATAACGCGGTTTTTAAGGTCGAAGATGGCTTTTCCGTGATCTTTGACTGGCTGGGCATTAAGGGCAAGGAGGATAGGTAAGGAGGTCGACTCTGGGGCACTAAGTTAGCGATGCGATTAGCGACCTGTGTCGACCTCCTCGCTTCCTCCATTTCAGCCTGTTCTAGACTTGAACAATTCAGATGGGCGGAGATAGTCTCGGGAAATTAGGCGGCTTTTGTCCATCCCCGGTTCAAGGGGGATGTCCATCGCCGGCTGAAATATGCGCCCTGTCAGGGCCGAAAGCCATGACACACAAAGGCCACACAATTTCTCGAACATTATCTTAATTTTTTGCGAAAAGGTTTTTTTGTTTCGAAAAAAAGATGGAAGATTGCTAGAGTATTTATTGAATGCTTGAACTCGGCTCGATTGATTCGTTTTTATCGTTGTAGAAGCTCGACAAGTGGGTAATGGCTGAACTCACCGCAACCCAAAGAAATCGACGCTGTTACATTTACGTGTCTATTGTTGCAAGAATGATCCATTTCTTCAAGAGATATCGATTCTGTACAGGAGGCGTGGTTGGACAAGGATGAAGAGCCAAAACACTTCCCGAACCCAATCTGCACCCCCAAAAATAGGTTTGATGGTGTATTAGTGGGGGTGTTCATTATAATTTCCCGAATAAGATGAAACTAACACAGCCGAGAAATGTTGCTAAATAATTGACAAAACGCAGTGGCAAATGCAACCTCCTTGTCCAGTAAAATATAAGGGGCTTCAAGATAACGCCAGGCCACAAGTAGCCAACCCTACGGAAACTTAAGGACTTTATGAAACCTTACCGTACCCCCATAATCACCCGACACCTACAGACTTCCACTTTTTTAGCCATTTTGATCACTTCTTGAGGAATCAGATTTTTAGAAAACGCGGTGAGGCTGAAAACTCCTTCCAAGATTTTATGGTTACTCTAAATAGATTTTTATGTCAGCGGAATAACAGCTCTTTATATGGCAAAGATACACACAATCCCTGAATGTTGCACATGTTACTAAAATCAAATGTTGTTAGAAATTTGATATTTATTTCTGAGTTGTTCGTATTTTCTGCATTCAGTGGACATATACATTATTGCTACCATGACACCACATCTCTCGGGAGGCTTTTACATACAATTTTAATTTAACTAATTTATTGCTTTCTGTATTGTTCTATTCCTTCTGCCATTGTATCTAGATGTTATTTTTTTATTAGGGAGCCAGGGTTGCTAAATGGGACATCACTGTACTTGATTCGATTCGCAGTAGCAACTTTTGCTGCATTATCAGCGATTTCATTTCCAGTAATGTTACAGTGCCCAGGCACCCACACAAAGTTAACAGTCAATCCTTGTATTTGTCAGTTTTATTGGTGGATAATTGATCCCTTGTATGGGTTATATTGTGCGAGAAATTATTTTTACTGCCAAATAGGGCAGACAGTGGATCAGTACGTATTCCTATTTTTTATGTGGGCAGCACATATTGCTAATAATGCAGCAGAAAAGATGCTGTATATTGGTGAAAGTGAAAAATAATATTTTCTTGAACTGTATATAACTAAAGCTATAACTGCATCCAGGTTTTTTGTCCCATCTGTGTAGCCGTATGATTTATCTGTAATGTCTGCTTTAAACCTATTATTAAACTACAATTGTCAATTACAGGAAATTAAAATGATCAAGTTTTGGAGGAAGACATCAATATCTCAATATGATTTGATGAATTTTGAAGTTTCTTGTATTTTTTTCTTTTCTTTTTTTTTAGAATGGAAAGGACTTTTTTTCAAGGAATAAAAAGCTATTACATTTGAAGAAAAAAGATGATCACAACGATGGCTTAACAAACTAACTTATTAAAATTCTACCATCTTCAGCTGATTCTATGTGAAAAATCCCTTTGGAAAAACGCTTAGTTTTACAGTTAAATGGCCAGTGTAAAAATTAAAAGTCCAACAAAATCTTGCACAGTTTGCTGAAAAATTAAATTATCATAAAATATTCCAAAATTTGGGAAGCATTTATTGTTTAATCATTCATTTGCTCAGAACAAAGCTAAGTTTTTGTACGTGTATGAATTTTTTTTTTTTACATTTCTTCAAAATGTAGCAGCTAATTTTGTAAAAATTAAGCATTAAATATTTCTGTTGGCATTTTTATCGCTTACTGTTGCAAACCCTGTTGCTGCCTGCCAATGAGTTTGGTAATGATAGTTAATGGTTTATATTCAGGTTTCATGTGTGTATAAGATTATACTAATTCCATATAAATTCATCAACAAAAATTCCCACTATAAGCAGAATTTTTATAGCCATTCAAAAATTTAATTTTTCGTTTGTAATTATAATAAATAACTAAACTTCAAATTTGAAATGTATGTATTTTTTTTTTTTTTTTTTTTTTTTTTTTGTAATGAGTTTGATTTTATTTTATACAACAAAAAAGCCCTAGAAGCTCTAAGTGTTCTTTGTACACGATAATTTACAAATGAAATGAAACCATATTTACAAAATAAACACATTATTAGTTAATTAATCACAATCGCTTTGACAATGCACGTTTATAATCTCTCCAGTTCGTCCATGTATTGTTGTAGTATCTTGGGTTGGCGACTGACTCAGCCCGTTTGTTTCCTGGTGGAATCATATTTACACGATACTTTGCAATTTTCGACTCCATTGTCCTAACTACATCGGGATGAAGCTGGAAGACATTGTTCCTCTCGCAAGGATCTTCTTCTATGTTGAACAGGCATGGCTGCAATTTAGAATCGCATTTGATGTATTTGTTTGTCTCGTTGCATTTGACCAGTGCCATTTTTCTCAGACTGGCTATCTTGTCTTCGACCAGGCTGGCGTTGTTGACCTCTTTGAATATCCGAGCGACTGGCGAATTGATGACAGCTGATATGTTGTATTCTAAGCCGCTTCTTTCTTCCTCACCGAACCAGTTGTCAAGGTATCCAAGAAACGCAGTTCCTAGAATATTTTATATTAACGCTTTCAGCTTCATAAAGCTAATATCATTAACTTACCATTTACATATTTGAATGGGCCATCACGAAGTGCGGAATAGCCATAGACATCATCAATATTCTGTAAAATTTCACCCCTCGGTTCTGTACTTTTTTCAACATTTTTCAGATAATCCCATTGACTGACTCCATCAATATTTTTTAAATCTGAAGTATCTCCACCTAAGGATTGTATTTATTAAACATTTAAAGCAATTTTGGTATAATGTAAATAAATCCCTTCATATTCACTAGGAAATTGTTAATTCATAATTAATACAACTTTTTTGTGTGTGTGTTTGAAACACAATAATACATTATTTTTGAACCGACCAGCTGCTGTATATAGAGTTGGTAGCCAATCTACCAAGTGCATCAAGTTATTTGAGACAGTCTGCTTTTTCTGGATCATCGGACTCCAAATGCATGCAACCGATCTCAATGCGCCTTCCCATGGTGTAGATTTTTCCTAGTATTATAGAAAATTATTATTTTAAATTTATTTGTCTAACAAATTAAAAATTTACCCCTTTGAGAGGCCAGTTGGATCCTGTGTTTTTATGGAGACCTCTTGTTGGCGCACCGTTGTCAGATGCAAGGACGATAATAGTGTTGTCCAATATGCCTTTAATCTTCAATGCATCCACGACCTTTCCTACAGACTGGTCAAGCTCCCAAGTCATCGCTAAATTAAATAATATATAAAGAAAACGTACCAAATTGATTTAAATGACATTACCTGCATAGACCTGTTTCATCTTATTTGGCAAATGCGAAAACATTTTAATCGTCTCTTCAGGAGCTTGGAGAGGATCTTCATAATTGCCGGCGTGAGTCGCCTGGTGTGCAAAGTATAAGAATAATGGTTTATTATTGTCATGTTCTGTGATGAGCTTAACCGCTCTATCCGTAAGGAGTCTGGTCGTGTAATGACCCTTGCTCGACCAGTCTATTGTCATGTTGTCTCTCATATCCATTCCCTCAAAAGGTGAAAACTGAAATTAATAAAATACCAATGAATAATTAAATTGAATGACAAATAAATACAACAGTATACCGATGCTTGGACAATGTGGCTGAAGTAATCCTGATGGCTGTTCCAATAGCCGTAGTGGGTCTTGAACCCTCTGTAAGTTGGGGTGTATTCTTTCTTGAAAAAACCAAGATGCCATTTGCCCAACGCATGGCTCACGTAGCCCAGCTTGTTGAAATATTGAGGCATCAGTTTTTCTTTCAACGGCAGACCCCATGGTGAAGCTTCGACTATCACATTGTGTTGAGTGCCTGATAAAAAAAAAATAAAAAAATACAAATTCTTGTTAAAAACTTCATTTATTTTAAAAGAATTAAAATCACTGTATTATTTACTTTTTTATCAGCCTTCCTTAAGTGAATATATATGTGAATATTCACAAACTAGTTCAAAATGGCTTTGTCATCTTCAATCTTAAAACAATATTTCAGTTGTATAACAGTTTTGCCTTTTCCTCATTTTCAGGCAAGACTGCTGTTTAGTGACAAATATTTACATTTCTACCATAGTCCTCTAAATTCCTTGTGTACAAGGCGCATGACGATGTTACATAGAATTTTATTTTGGAGCGTTTGTATAATTTTGGTATTGGTGTGTTTTGTACAGCCCATAGTTGAATACCATATGCGTAATTTCAGTTAATTGTACTTTTTATCTAAGGTATTTGCTCAGGTGAAAAATTAGTGCGTGTGGTACCTGAAATTCTGAATCCTTGAATATTGGGCTAAATCCTTCACTGCTCTAACCACTTGACCTATCATGAATTTGATATATTCCTCACCTCAACCTACAACCTTTCGAATTTCCCTCTTTTTGCCATATTTCAAATACCATGTGTGCCACCAGGATTAAAGTGATTTATAATAGATAAAAATGATAATTTATTGACATAATCAATTTTGTTTTGAATTGTACTGTGATTGTGAAGTTGAACAAATAAACTGTTCAAAGGAATATTTGTACATTATTCTTAATCTATTAATTTTAATTAAATTAAGTAATATATTCCTGTTAGGTAGATGAAACAAAATAGAAAATACAAACAATAGTTAATCCCTATTTTTAATAACAGATTAACTTAAGATTAGTAGATGGTTCATTTTAAAACAAACAACTTTTCCCCATTTTAATCCAGCTGTAGATAGAATAGTTATCTTTAACCATGAAAAGACATGATCTTGAACCAGAAGTTTGCAATATTATTGTGGAAATGAGTCATTGAGGTCACTGGAAAATTGATGTAGTAGAGTTTCTCAGGGTGTGGTCTCCTTGGCTTTAGCCCAATTCTGAAAGATTGGGAAGTGCAAGGCCTGGTAGTGGATCCCACTGCAGTTCGACAGTAAGGGGGGGGACAAAAATATTGTCAGTGCTGAAAGATATAATGCTTTCCATAGTGCCAGCCAGATCCTAATGTAGAGTACAAGATGTTTTGGCAGGGAGTTAATCAACACAAATAATTCATAATCGGGGGGTTGTCCTCACAACCAGGGGGCCTGCAGCACCTCAGGAGAATAAGGTGCAGTGAGCACCTAGAAGGTAACACCAATGGAAAGGCTGTTATGTTTACTGATGAGTTATGTTTTATTCAATGTAGTGATAGCAGGCACTGAAGAGTCGCTGAGAACAGGGGATGCATACAATGCCCCAGTTCATCCTCTCTTCAGTGCAGTCTGGAGAGGCGGTGGAATGGTCTGGGCTTGTCTTAACACTGGAAAACAAACTGGAATCCGATTGTTGATGGCAACCTCCCAGCCGTCAATTATGTCCAAGAAATTATCTAGGAATACATCCTTCAAACCAGGGATTTTCAACTTCTGGGTGACAACACCAAAGCACATAGAGGCAAAAGTTGTCCATCAATGTTTAGAAAACCTGGGAATTTTCCATCTGCACCTTCCCCCAATGTCTCCATACCTTTAATTCCATTGGGCACATGTGGGATGCGTTGCAGGGAAGTGTTTTTGAACACCATGTGCAACCAGTTGACCTGCAACAACTGAATACAGCGTTGCAACATCCACGGAGTGAAATTCCTTATGAAACCTTATTAACAACATTAAATTCACTAGTTTTCGTGGTCAGCTTGACCAATCAATCTCTTACAATTAATTAAGGTTCAGTTTTGAGCAGTTTAGATAACAGAGCTCGTTGGAAGGGGCCGCTGAGATTCGAACCCGGGACCCTACTTCCGCGAATGTTCAGTCGTCGGCTTTAACTATCGCAGCCACTAGCGCCCGTTCTAGAACTATGTTGGAATAACAAGATTTAAACTTTGAACGGCTTAATAAATTTACAATTTAATTCAAATTGGAAAACGATTTCTAATAATTATTTGGAGATCGTGAGATGAAGTCTGCTGTGTCAGGTTTTAAAAAAACGTTTCATTATCATTTTTACGATTCATTTTTTATTGAGATCATCTTCAGGGCCTGGGATTTAGAAGCATTGTTTGAATTTTACAAATACATGCAGGGCGTGATGTATGTTCCCAGGCCCTGAAGATGATTTCAATAAAGATCGAAACGTTGGCATGATAAAGAAAATGTTTTTGTAAATTGTCTAACGGTCACTAAATACCACACATTTCTAATAAGTTGATCCCTAAAACGGGAAAAATTAAAATCTGACCGATTAAACTTTAGTATATTATTAAATATAGTTTGTCTTGATGATGGGAACGTGCTCCTGAAAAGCACGACAATAGGACGATCTGCTACTTTTTCAAGTCCTTTAAAAATATTAATATTGCTGTCTACAGGCTTTTAATATATGGTGCCAGCTTAAAACAGACTTCATCTTTGAAGCAGTGATGGCTTCAATGTCACCGATTGGTTAAAAAGGTCGGATAGGAGGAAGTAAAAGTGACAGACAAAAACGTTGCGTAACTGCAGGTGACACCGATGGGCCGCAGTCAAATGATTTGCCCCGATTGCTCGAGCGTCCACGGAATTCATATAGACTGTTTATATTTCAAATCGTCCGGTCATTGAATTGCAGCGTGCTACCTGTGTGAATGGGATATCTTCCGGTCAGGAGGGCCGAACGGGACGGCGTGCAGAGGTTCTCAGAGTAGTGGCTGTTGAGGATGAGCCCGCTGTAGGCGAGGGCGTCAATGTTCGGCGTCCAGATCTCGTTCGCCCCGTGGAAGCCTACGTCATTCCAGCCCTGAAAAAGATTTGTTTATTAATAAGTAGAAAATATAAATGGAATTAATAATGTAAAGTCGTTTCACAGAAATATTGCTTTCTCTTGTAAGGGTCTACCAGATCCCAGCTTGAAGCCAGGGTCACGAGCGGGATTCGAACCCACGACCTTCCGCTAGATACGACGCTACTCCACCACCTGAGCCATCGCGACCTCGATCCACTCGGGCACCAACGTCCCATCACAACCCCACCTTTTTTTGAAATTTGCGATCTAACTGTCCATTTTCTTATTAATATTTTCTTCACTGAAAATAATGTTGAGACTATGAGTTCAACGATTATACATATGCAGTGTTTTGTATGTATTATAGAGATGTGTAAGTATGTGAAGGTAATTCCTTAGTTCATTAACCTGGATCCTTGGTTAAAAAATACCTGTTTGTAATTTAAACGACTAATTTTATAAATAACGTGATGGATTTAACAATTAGGTAAGCAAACAAAAAAATATCGGTTTCAAGAGTATCTACAACAAGTATATATTGTATATTTAGTTTTTAAATAGTATAAATAAAAAGCATATTTGGCAAAAGTTGTTTTATGATCCTCGTGGATTTAATTAAAATCCCCCTCACATCTTGGTAGCCTTCTTTCAATAAAATTCTATTTTACATTCGTCACACTTTTTTTCTTTAAATGTTCGACTTTTAGTGATGGTTTTAAATTAAGTATTGAAAAATCTAAAATTTAAAATTGTGGGCATGTTATACCTATGTAATGTTTTTTAATAACCTGTTTTACATTGAATTGTTAATTTTGAAAAGGATTAACTTTTGTCAAAATCAGCTTTTTTTGGCGGATTCGCATCTGTACGATCTCCACACATCATTTCCATCCATGTTAAAAGTTCCATCCGTTTTTTCCATGCATGTTCATCTAGACTGTGGTCATTTATTTCTCCATCCATCTCCTCGCGTCCAGGCACTCACGTCAGAATTACCTGATTTTAAGGAGGAAGAATCTAAAGTCTTCAATTCTGCTTGGCTGGTTACTAGTACGCTTGTACGCAGAACTTTGTATCTTTCAGTCCCTTTTAAATACTTCTTATGCACAAAGTTCTGTTGCGCGGGTTCTAGCTTGGAATATTTACGGCGCAGGGCCTAGAAGTTTTCTAAGATCAAAATTTGGGCCTTTATCTCGTTCCTCCATTCAATGTTCCATTTTGGATCCATATGCGAGCGATAATAAGACCAGTCAACATTTCGCAGCCATTATATTTCTTTCAAAGGGATAAAATAGAATGAAAAATATTTTTTTATCTCCATAAAAGTTTGCAAAAGTGGAATTAACCTTTTTACAAATACCGATTCATTTTCAAATTAGAACTCTCTAACACTCGCCTGCGTTATTTCTGTAAACGATATTTTGTAAATAGATTATGTTTTATCCTCCGATTTTATAAGATAAAAATCCACTCGTATTAATACGATTAAAAATGTATAACTTAAGCGCTTAATTGCTTTAATTGCTTCTTTGATTGTGAGAACAAACATTTTTTTAATTGATGACGCAGATCCAGGCTCTCCACTTCACCGATTATGATTCATTTTTAATTTTTTCCCAACTTATTCGGGTGTTATTTTCTTATTTTATTTTTTTTTAGGGCTTTTTGTGAAATTTACCTTGGATAGCTTGACGGCTCTCCAACAAGCTACGTCGCTTACCTATCAGTTCCTCTTCCTTCCGAAGGAATGTTTTCACTTTTTATCGTGCGAGAAAGGTTAGTCCGAAAGATTACATTGAGCAGAACATTTTTCAGAAAAGCGGTAATGGGATAGATATTAAGAGAACGAAATAAAAGAGAGAGAGAGAGAGAGAGAGAGAGAGAGAGAGAGAGAGAGAGCGAGAGAGAGAGAGAGAGAGAGAGAGAGAGAGAGAGAGGAAATACTTTTCTTCAAACAACAAATTTTAAATTTAAATATAATATACATACTTAAAAATGTAAAGAATGAAATAAACAATTTATATTCAATGTGCGTGATTATAAATTGTCTATTTCATTATTTTAGAATGTGTAAATAAATTTATTTAGTATATTTGGAGTTTGGAGCGGCGAATTCTGAAAAACAAAATTATTAAAGATAATGCGTTTAACTAATTAAAGTTTTTATGAAAAATGTTATGTTCTGAAACATAAATTCATAATAACAGCAAAATCGTAATGAAATATAGGTAGATAGATATACTTTATTTACCAAAAAAAAATAGAGTTAAAACTAAAAACACAGTATTATTATGGTATGGTGTTAAAACCGTCAGCCAGAGTTCGGAGTGTATAACTATCCCAAGAATATCCTTAATTTTATAATTATAAGAAAAGGAGAATTTAAAATATTAACTTCAGTGGTTACAATTATTTACAGGATTTTCGAATTACAAGGTTGAACTGCGATAAGCTTTGAAAATAATAAAGATGACACCTCAAAGAACAAAAGGATTCCAACTTACAAACGGTCCAAACAGATTCGCATTTAGAAGCCTACACACTAGAAATTATATATGTATATTAATTCATACAGAACAAAATAAAATAAATAAAAAATACAACAAAAAAGAAACAAAATATTCATATCGGTAAAACGAGGCTTTCCGAGCAAAACCAACAAAACCCCGGCAATCGGAGCCGTTCAGAAGGGCTATGAGCTCTTCCCTCGTCAGAAAACCCCTGCCCACATACAGATACCTCAATTCATTCATGACTGAGCATCTAGCAAGAAAATGAAATGCATCCTCACGATCATCTGAGTTGCACAGAGTGCACACTGCAGTGGCAGGAGTACTCCCAACCCAAGGCCTATAGTTCAGGAACATCTCCCCCGTATCTTAAACCACCAGCGGAAAAAAAGAGAACGGAACATCATTTGCTGGAGCAGAAAAAACATTGCAATGAGTTAGGGAGTGATTCAACTCCTCGTAGAGTTGGAATCTATTTGAGTCCACAGCACGAGAAATACAACTCTCTCGATGACGAGTCCCCATAATATGAAGAAGATTGGAAAACATTTCAGACCACGTGGCAAATTTATCCAAAGAGAACCGAGCCACATTATACCTCTCCGCAAGAGAATTCCAGGCTCCGAACAAGGATAAGGAAATTTTTGCCAGGCGAGAATCCTAATAGAAGTAACCTTAAAGAATAAACGTAATGAAATCATAGAAGAAATTATAATAAAATGTTTTTTTTAAGGTATAACATATAGTTATAATATATAGAAAAAAACGCCACAAAACCATTGCGTGGATACTTTGGCAGTAAATATCTTTACAAATAAATTATTTTATTTTAATATTTCTTTATAAATATTATGACATTTTGATCTTTTGAAGAAAACTCCATTTCATTTATCAAAATGCCTTTCGTGAAAAATTATTTTTTCTAGCATAATTTTTGACTACACTTTTTGTTCATCATTATCAATCTTTGCGCTATATAATGTAGAAAATATCACTCGCATGTCTTGGATAACTTTAGTCTAAACTTACACAATTAAAACTGCTTTTATTCTTCGCCAACGAAACGAATATATATGGGAATGTTTATGTTTCGGCTTTTCTCATATTTCCTGAAGGCATTGAATTTTTTTGTGCCCTTTTTAAAACAGTGATTAAAATTAGTATGTCGGCAACAACCGTTTTAGAACATGGTCACACAAAAAATAGAACAAAAGGAGCGATTCTCAACTAGGAATCTGAATACCTGGTGTTGCAACGTTTTCAGCGATATACTTCCCTAAATGAAAATGAAACTCGGTAAAATAAACCTACTCCATTAGGCAATGGTGAACTTTTTTAATGCACTACAATCTAAAATCATCGAGGTGTCAACGCGTGTAGACAGAAAATATAAAAACCGACGAGAAAAATTTTTATTTTTTAAATCAAAATCTGTGCAATTTTTCAGTATCTTTTAATACTATTGTTGTAAACAAGTGAATTAGTCATAACAACAAATCATGAATGATTTTTAGAAAGTTTGAGATCTAAATTTGTACCAATGATTTTGAACTTTCTCCTTACTTAAACCATAGATGCTCGGAATTTTACATTATTTGTGCCTTTTTAACCTAAAAACTTGCACCTTAGATCTTAATGCTTGTTTAAAATAGTTTCTAAGCGTTTATGTGCAATTAAAGGATAGTTAATTCTAATTTCGGCGTAATTCTTACTATAAATTTTAATTCAAAAATTATGATTCTTGAACTTATACTTAAATTTGTTTTCTGTTTAAGTCTACGCTTGGCAATATTTTGTATTTAAACGCTTCCTTTAAATAAAAGAACCCCTTACTGAGAAAAAAATCTGTTACGTGCTCTTTATTGGAATTAGCCGGTTTAGTTCATTTTTGGTCAGGACGAACGTCATCCTGCGAGAAAAATTTGTCAAATAAAGAAAATGAAAGATATACTAGATGTGTGCCAGAAAAACAACGTTTTCATTAAATCGCCGACGTTTCGACCTTTTCGGGGTCATCTTCAATGCCTCGGTATAAAAACATTGAATAATGATTTCGTGCGAAACATTTTATATACTTTTTATATAATTTTTCTATCCTGATTCTAAAAAAATGTCAATAAGATTGTGAGATTAAATTAAATTAAAATCGTGCTTTATTGTTGTAGTAATAATTATTTTTCTTGAAAAGGGAGAGATAAGGAAAGTACAACAACATATCTACATTAATATGTATTATTTCTTGTTTTATTTTTATTTTTAATTTAGGTTTTTTTAAACTTGATTCAAAAGAAACTAAGATGAAACATAAAGTTACTAGTTATCCACTGTCCAATAGCGCCAAATTTTTTCAAAAACGCCGGTACCCCGGTGTTTAAACAATCTCGTAGTTGAAATACTCTCTTAAAAAATTGAACAACACCCTTTAAAATATCTAATTTAAATTAGATAAGTAGTTGAAATTGTTGTAAATTTTTAGATCTATTTCATAAGGATTTATAGTACTTTTAGTTATTGTTCTTAGCTGTAGAGCGTTTCCGATCATTTTGTCCTCCCAAAACTCACGGGTTTGGGTAAATGCCAAGTTTATTATAACATCATTCAGTTTCACTGTAAAACGAATAATCAGACACTTATACAAAGTACAATGTAACGCCATGTTGCGGAAGTTGAACCCCAGTTTTTTTTTCTTTAAATGGCTTTAGAACCCCAGTAAATATAGACATTTTCGCAATTTAATTAATTATTTGTTTATATTGTTATATTCGCGATCCTCGTGGCGATCACCTTTTGGCTCTTTAAGAAGGGTATTCAGTTCGCATTTTTCCTGCAGTGCATTTCCTACTTTCCTCTATCGTCGAACTTCGACGAGGCGGCTGAAAGGGGGGGGGGGTTGTGTATTTTATCCACTTTTCTTTTTCGAGTTTTGTTTTTCTATCGAGCGGAGTCCACCTGCTCGTTAACGTACGCACAGACAACAAGGACAGTTTCAACTAAATAAATTTACATTGGCATATAAAGTTCAACTTTTGTTTCCCCCCTGTATTTTTTATTGGTCGGTTTTCTGAAAAACCCTGCAATGTCTATTCTCGATTTATGCGAAAAATGTTTTGCTCTAACTCTCCAGGATAAAACAATACGTATGGTAATGCACTTGACTATTTCAAATTGCAAAGTGCACATCAATGCACATTTTAAAAAGTGATTTTGACGCAAAATTCAACGGTGGAAGCAGTTTTTCATATGGGGCAACTGTTGTTAAGTTACTCGCAAAGACCTTTTTCGAACACTTATATATTTCTCATTTTAATTGATAGTTAAATTAATTACACATGGAACGGAAAGAAAATCTTTCTTCAATTAACTTTGATTAACAGGAAGCTGGATGTAGCTTCTTAAAACACGATTCGGTCTGGTATAAATTTCGGTCCACTTTTCCCAAAAGCAGAATCATCACTTTTTCTTGTATATACGAGACATTTTTACAGAAAAATTAAACTTTAATGTAAGTTGTAAAATTTCAAAGGTCATCAAATCAAGTTTTATGTACGATCTGTTGGTTAAACATTAATTTCTTTAAGTTTGTATTTGTGGACGGAAATTTACACCAGGCAGAATCGCGCTTTAATTACTTCCAGAGCGTCATATTAATCGTTGATATTTGATTAAATTGTTCGGAGAATTTCTTTCTGTACCGAGAGAAAGTAATTTACAAACAATTAAAATTATCAATCAATAAATAAATTGGTAATTTGTAGAAAGAGTTGAAAAAGACTTTGTGTTTCCTATAAACAGTTTGGGAAGGTTTCTCCAAATTAAAAACTGAACTTTTAACTTTTAACCCTTTTTAAAAGTGCACATTGGTGATTAGAGTAATTAAAATACAGGGTGGAACAAAAGTCATATTCGCCCTGTATTCGGCAAAATTGCTAGCGATCAAGAAGGCACTGAAATTTGGTTTAAAATAAAAAAAAAACTAAATAACAGAAATGGTCGTAACCCCTTCATACTCACGTATTTGCAAAGTTCGAAATAAACAAAAAACAAATTCAATTTTCTCAATCGTCTTAAGATCGCTTATGCTGGATATAAGCGAAAATACATTAAGCTCATATGGATAAAAAGGCTTACAGATATACGTATGGTAATTAGTTAATCAATATTTATTTAGAAATCGTGAGATGCGGTCTGGTGTGATGTAGGTTTCAGAAAACATTTTCTTTATCGTGCCAACGTTTCGATCTTCATTGAGATCATCTTCAGGGCTCAAAGTGTTTCTCTTCTGTGTAATTGTGTCGAGAGCGCGCATAAAAGCAGATTGGCTAAAGAGTCAAGAGATACCGGCCGTATATATTCAAATATTGTCACGGAAAAAGGAGATGATGGCATAAAGGAGTGGTACGAATGACGGACATGTGCTGTAAATCACTGAGGACAAAGGAGAATTCCTTTGGGGGAACCATACACCCAAAAAACATTCATAAAAGAACTTTAACGACAATATATCAAGATGACATTTTAACCATAACCACCTAACCTGTAGCGATTCGTGATCAAAGAATAGGCGGCAAGTTTCTTATCGGAGCTGCCGAGGACTCCAACCTGCTGAAGCGCCCAGCTCTGAGGGACGACAGAGAAGAAACACGGATTACGGCCACTGTGAATCTTTACTAGTCAATAATTTGTTGGCAATGTTTGTTATATGTATGGCTAATATCAAAGGAAGTCAAAAATCAATGTTCAAAACTGTCACTGTAGATAGCTAAAAGGCATCTGAATAGTGTTGATTGGAATAGCGATGAGAAAACTACGAAATTATAGGTCATCATCTATCCACTAGCAAATTATCCTTTCTTAATCACGCAATATTTATTGGCTCATCAGATTAAACGTTTTCGACTGTCAAAAATAAAAAATGAAATAAAAGAGAAGATGCACGAAAATAAGTATCAATTATCATCATTATTTGAGTATGATGAATAAAAGTGTAAAAAAAAATCGGTCTGCTTCTGTTCTTTTTTTAAATTTTTTATGTTTATACGGTAGTTTTTTATGTTTACATGTTTTGTCTCTCAATCATTTTTAAAATCTTTATAGACATACTGTTTCCAATAAATGGACACTAAGTCGTTTATTAGAATCTGCTACATATATTATGTAATTCATTATTACCATCCTAACTGAAAAACCTTTATGTAATCTGGATATGGAAATATTCACTCACCATGTCGTCGGCCAGGATGAAGACGATGTTGGGCTTCTGCGAGGCGAAGACCAAGCCGAAAAGAGAAGTGAATAGGCACAATTCGGTGTTCATGGTCCTCTTTCGAAGCCGGCGCGGGTGCGTCTGTTTTCGCTTTTTCCCCCACGGCGTGCGGGCCATCCTTCGCCCGTGTGTAAGCTCATTTCCACACGTTTTTTCAACTGGAATCGTTCTGTACGTCATGGCCATGGCTACTACGCGTTTAACCGTCTGAATTTTAATGAATCGAGTTTTAACAAATGGAACGAAACGGTCGGAAGTGCATGAGGTAACTTAACATAGCATATGTTAACATGAGGTAATTTTGATATTTATTTTATCAACAATTATAATTTTTATTTAAGTTAAATTACGTACTAATCAATCAGGCCTTCAAATAAAAATTATTAGTCCTTCGAATAATAAAAAATATATAAATGATTAAAACTGGGATGCTCACCTCAGGGAAGATAATCTTAAAAAATTGAGCACAATTTCCGCCAAAACCAAAACTCTTGACTATATATGAAGGATTCTGTACATGCATAGGAAAATACAGAAATTTCTTGAATTTTGAGATTATATCGTTTCAACAAAATTAACAAATTATTTTAAATATAGGTGTCAATAAGCAAATTTAGGTTTGCAGCATATAAAGTAATGAAGTGGCATTTTTTCTTACAAAGTAATTGTGCCGACCGGTCTCCCTCTGTCGGAATTACTTTCATCAGGCCTTACTGATTAGTTTTAAGAGCTTTTCGACGGTATCGGTCTATCAGAGTTTCCTTTCAAGAAGCCGAGCTTTGTATTCATCCGGGAAATCAAATGTTTGTCCTCCAACATCGAAATTTCCACTCGCATTTTGCTTTTCAGACATTTATGAACAACATTTCATTCTGTGTTTGACTGCCTGTAATGAATTCCTCGTAAGAAGCAAAACTCCGGAACGATGAGACCGAAATAAATAAATAAATAAAATTACGAAATTTTCAGATTGTGAGGACTGGGTTTCTAGATGGTCCCCATTGAATTTATACACGGTATCGCCTGTAAAAATAAAATTCCGTACAAATCTATAATTTTGAACCCATTTGTGTTTTATTTACTTGTCGAACTCCATGGAGGGGGGGGACAAAACGTGCACTTTGCCTTTAAAGCGATAAGCAATGTCAGTATATTAAAGATTGATCACATTAAACAAGAAAGTATTGACAACTTTGACCGTGTTGTCTTTGTGCAATATAATCAACAAAAATATCCCATAGTTGTAAATCTAACAACTTTTAAGTTTTTTGGTTTTCAAAATTAGCTCGATTTTTCGATAAAATATTAATTTGTATCGTTCGCACCAAAATATCAAATAAAGAAGTATATTTTTTAAAGCAGTAACAGAATGTTTCATCCATTCGGTAAATTTGACAGAGCATAAAAGGGAAGAGACAGAGAAAGAGTCTGATAGGCAATAAAAATAATGTAGCCAGAAAGAGAAAAAATATATAAATAGAATAATAGATAGATAATCCAATCTACATCTACATATAATCCAAATTACAATAGTTGTGATGAACATGTTAAACATGACAAAACTTAAGCAAATAAAAATAGGGATTGTGAAAAAAGAAATAGATAGAGATAGATAAATAGAAAGATAGATAGGGATAGACATATTGATTGATGACTAGAAATAATAGATAGATAAACAGAGATAACTACATAGATTGGTAGGTAGAGACAAATAAATACAGATAGATAGATACAAAAAGAAGTGAACAAGAGAGAGAGGGCGAGAGAGAAGAGAAAAATAGAGGGCGAGACAGATAGAGGACGGAGAAGAAAAGGAAGAAAGAAATTAGGGGAGGGATAAAGAGCAAGAGAGAGAAAGAGAGGAGTATATTATTATATTATATATGTTTAAAAATAGTCTAATTGTCTAGTCTTAAAAATAAATCTAAACAAAAATAAATAGAGGGAGAGAGAGAGAGAGAGAGAGAGAAAGAGAGAGAGAGAGAGAAAGAGAGAGAGAAAGAGAGAGAGAGAGAGAGAGAGAG
>CM077104.1:30940567-30986282 GCA_039619505.1 Cimex hemipterus | reverse complement strand
AGAGAAAGAGAGAGAGAAAGAGAGAGAGAGAGAGAGAGAGAGAGAGAGAGAGAGAGAGAGAAGTAGAGTGGGTGTGAGAGAAAGGGTGTGCAAAATGGGAGAGAGAAGAGATTGATTTTTGAAAGGTAGATAAATAAATAGAGTGGGAGAGAAAGTGAGAGAGAGAGGGAGGGAAAACGATATTATTTTATTATACATATTTAAAAATAGTCCAATTGTGAAGTCCTAAAAACAATATCTACAAAAATGAATAGAGGGAGAGAGAGAGAAATTGTGTGTGTGTGTGTGTGTGTGTGCGCGCGCGCGCGTGCGTGCGTGCGTGTACGTGTGTGATAGAGAGTGAGAGAGTAGAGAGGGTTGTGATAATATTATTCCATATATTGCCAAAAACCGAGTGTTTTTATTATAATTCAAATTGGCTTATTCCTTGTTGTTTTTATATCCAAAACTGTAAGGAAACTAGGCCAAAATTATTCATAAAAAATGTTTTCAGTGAACGGCTTCAAACGGCAAAAATACATAACACAATTGAATTCGGATAGTTTTTCACTCATTTATTTCACTTTAAATTTTTGTTTTTTAATGAACGGTTGTTTATTTTTGGTTGAAAGGTTCAAAATTGTTTTTACTTCTGATGCGGGAACATTGGAATCCTTTTTTGTCATATACAAAAACTATGACCAAATTTGGAAAATGTCAAGGGCACTTTTATTTTTGTTAAATTCAATTGATAATCCATTCAAACTTCAGTTTTATCTACTATGTATTTCTTTTATTACATTCTAACTAACCTCGAACTGGGATCCTTGGCAGAAAGGACAAAACGATATAGCTTAAATTTTTCGAATATTTATGAATATATAGTTTTAGCGTTCTACGTCCAATTCCGTTCCATTGTGTTTATTATTTTTTCTCGTTATCGTTTATTGGTAGTGAATTGATGAACGTGAACGTGATGTCGGTTGAGACAAGAGATATTTCCTTTGATACGTAAAGGATGAAGTGGAAGGACGGCAAAGTTATAGTTTTAACTAATACAATCAACGCCAAAGTTTCAACCATATTACTTTGTCTCCCCGCGTTAGAGCGTACCTGTGTAAGTGTACTGTAAATGTTAACCGAAAGCGTCATAAGAATAATTAATTCCATTAGAGAATAATTAAGTTAACAGCATAGCAATCAGCAATTATTGGCAAAAGGAGCAAAATTGCGACACTAAGCATCCCGCCACTTCCGAAGTTGGTCTTGATATTAAGTCGGAAAAAAAATCGTTTTATTGCTTTGAACTCGACCACACAACAGGAAGCGTTAAATTTACCCGATAATAAAGAATGTCATAAACACTGCTGCACTCTGAACATGGTAGCGGCCTTTAAGAGGTATTATATCACCCTTTATGTACCCTTTACAATAGAACTCCGGCCGCTTTTAACGTTTTTTGAAAAACAAAATTATATTTTTGTAAGTTAATAATGATTTTATAAACAATTTGACTACACTCATAAATGTCATAAACAATTAAATTTGGTCACTCGATTTATCTAAATAGTATGTACGTTTATATGTATATACAACTGTAATAAGATATTGAATGATTACCAAAAAAGCACCAAGGTCTTTTCTGAGTTACTAACGGGCGAAAAAAATATGTAAATGATCCAAAGCTTTTAATAATAGTTTCTAGATTTTTTGTGAAGAATTTTTTTCGCACGATAATTGGCCGAATGGAACTGATGATGGATCTGGAGTAATAATTATTCAACAACAAATCAACTGTGCATGACAGATAATTAAACAATATGTCTAGTTTTTATTAAATTTATAAATAATAAAACTATGTTTAATTGAAATAGGATAATGTGAAATAGGAACAAGACAAATTTCAAAGAAGAATAAACACTCGCTCCCTTCCTCAAGCTTTCATAATAAATATCCTTCAACAGGACTTAAAAACTACCGATGGCCGACCAGGTTGATGTGTCACGAATTTGGACCAAACTTTTTGGTCATGCTATACTCCAAAATATCGGAGACATATCCTCCACTTCTTGTGAGTAGGCCGTAGTTTCATTGTACAAAATAATATATTGATAAAAACGATAGGTATTGAGTAAATTTAATGATATCAACATAAATCGTTATTTACAGATTAAAAAATATTATTTGTTGGGTAATAATAATTTCATTGTTGGTTAAAATAAAAGCAAAAATGTTCTTCGACGCAGAATATTATTATTTGGTATGTTTTAAAAAGATAAATCAACAATATACTGATTTTCTTACATATTTTAACAAACATTATGTAAGGAAAGTAGTCAGAAAATGGTCAAAATTGGGATTTGAACTCATTTTCATTCGTCTAGCGTTATATTGTAAAATCCTTAAATACAGACTTTTGCGGAAATCGGTGTAAATTTAAATTTAAATAAAAAGTTATTTTTACGGGCTCGAGAGTTGCTAAAACGCAAATTCATATTAGTTTTAAGGAAAAAATATAACTAGTTCACTTGGAAAACATTTGGTCTTTTGAATTTTTTGGTTTTGATAAATTTTGATCGGTTTTACTATAATTTTATTGCAATCTACATAAAAAATACTACATAGCAAATAAAACGGAGAAATTAAAATATTGAAAAAGGTAAATTTCAACTTTGAAAAATATGTAGAGATTAGTGACCGTTAATCGATAATTATTCAGATATCGTGAGATGCGGTCTGGTGTGATGTAGGCTTCGGAAAAGCATTTTCTTTGTCATGTCTACGTTCCGAGCTTTTATTTACATCATCTTCAGGGCTGAAAGTGTGCCCCTCAACACAACACGCAAAAATGGCACAATTACACAGAAGACCAACACTTTGAGCCCTGAAGATGATCTCAATAAAGATTGAAACGTTGGCACGATAAAGAAAATGTTTTTCTGAAACCTACATCACACCAGACCGCATCTCACGATATCTGAATAATTTGAAAATTATTTTATGGTGAAACCAGAACCTACAATGAAATTGGCGGGCGGATACGTGGATTTTGGACTAGAACCACAAAGAAAAGTTTGGTCCGAATTCCTGTCACACCAACCCTATCGACCCCTTGTAAATCCGATTTTAAATTATTGTTTTAATAATTCCTCCGTCAAGCTATCGAGTAACATATCGGGACCTTGAAACTAAGTCTAATTGAAGGTAAATTATTTTCTTACTTTTTTAGTTTTGGTGATCGTTAAGTTAACAGAAATAAATAATTGAAAAAGTCTTTCTTCCTGAAAAAGAAGCTGACATTATTTTATGTGCATCGATTATACGGCAAGAAACATAGTGTTTTGTTTATTACAAATTTGCCTTATCCCTGATTATTTGACACATAATTATAACATTAAAGCAGAGGATGTCAATCACTTAAAGAAATAAAAAAATAAAATAATACATTTATTTTGTATAGAGATTAGTGATCGTTAATAGATAATTATTCAGATATCGTGAGATGCGGTCTGGTGTGATGTGGGTTTCAGAAAAACATTTCCCTTATCGTGCCAATGTTTCAATCTTTTACTGAGATCATCTTCAGGGCTCAAAGTGTTTGTCTGTGTAATTGTGCCATTCTTGCGTGCCGTGTTGAGAGTCTCAACCTTCATCACACTAGACCGCATCTCACGATATCTGTAAAATACATTTATTATTATGAACTTTGGTGCCAAGTTAAACAAAGATAAATTTCTTATATATATTCATTTTCATTAGTCGTCTGATTGACTAAATTACATCTTTCAATTAATTAATATTTTTACATAAAGTCTTGGTCGAAATGAAAAGGCTAGTATCACAGCGGGATTCGAACCCACGACCTTTGGCTCCTTACATAGAGTTTTTTGGAATTCATTTTTATTTTCATAATGCCATCTAATAATCTTTATCGTTTATTATCTTCTATTAAACATAATAATATAACACCGTTTTAACAATGAATATTTTAGGATCGATTGTATGTTTTTTACTCAGCGCCTTTAATTTTTTTAAAACTAATGTAAAATGTCTTATTTTCCCTATTTTTAGACTGAATTATTTTCATTTTATTCCTTTTTTAAAAAATAGACGGTCGTTTATTATTTTATTTATCTTAAATACTTTATTAAATTTTATAATACTTTCATAAATTTTAATATAAAAGATTGTTGTTTTAAAAATATACAATATTGGTATCAAAATAGCTTTATTCACAGCATTTTTACAATCATTTCTGAAAAAATGATAAAACTAAGAAGTCAAAATTAAATCGACAGATATTCTATCAGGTTGCTTGACGATTAAAATAGAATACAAAATCACTGGAGATTATCTCGAATGGAATCGCATTTCTGAAATTCAAACAAATCAGTGGTGATTAACTTGCAAACAAGGAAATCTGACGGTGTGAATTTATTTTAAACGATCTACATTCGATAAATGACATTTTCTCTTCTGGTGAATACGCGTTGTTACAAACACTCAATCGTGTTATCTTTATAACCAGGAAATAGACATTTGCATCCTTCAACCCATCGGCTGATAAGAGTCGATGTATATATTACGGCCTCCGTTTTTAATGAACAACCAAAGAGCATTGCACATTTTGTACCATTGCCGGTTAAAATATTAAACCGGTCAATCGTTTGAAGGGTTGATAAAATAAAAATTTATGCGCAGAGTGGAAATATTTTCGTAAAATTTTATAACTTTATAACAAGACTCTGCTACTTGTTATACAGTGAGTATTTTATTTAGTTTTTGTGGCCCCGTATATGGACCTAAATGGCACAACACCGGGCTATAGCAGAATGTTCGAGCCTGGCAGCGCGTTTAAGGAAAAACCTTTTAGGTTTTTGAGAAATAATGGAATAATGGTCTGTATATATTTTTTATAGGTTAATGTTTAGGTTATGTTTATCCTAGAATAGGGGTATGTTGGGCAGCGGTAAAGCATATAATCTCAAGGCTCCACCAAGCCGGGTCGGGTCGGAATAAAGAGTACCCACCCGCTTGGATTTTAAACAGAGGATTATGCATGTGTGATTGGGCTTGTATGTTGATTGTGTAAGTGAGTGTGGGAATTCGGGAACGTAAGGGCGCCGCAACGACAAAAGAAGTCATTGGCGCCGTATCTGCGCCGAACCTCGGAATCGCTCAGGCATCAGGTGGATGACTCCCCACGATCCAACAGGGGCAGGCCGCAAGCCTCCTAGGAGCTCTCGTAATTCTACATTTAGTTTTTGGAATTAGTAATGCACAATATAATTTGTTGAAGAAAGAGCTTGTGCTTCTGCGTTAGGATAGTTGGATAGGATAGATAGCTTGAAACGGAAATTTTGGAAACGTGTTGTAAAGTCGAAAGGAATTGTTAGGTTCGGGATAAATAAATGCAGAAGACTTTGGATTAGAAGGATCTATTGGATAGCTGAATAATTGCACCAAATCGTTTGTGTTAGTATTTTGAAAATGGTTGGTTTGTTATGTATGCATAGAGACTATTTCGTTTCAACTAGGCATCTGTGTTGTCCATATCTTTCATTGAGCTCTTGTCTTTTTGGTATATTATGTGACGGTATGGTAAAGGACTTGAATGAGTGTAAGGATTACGTTGTTTGTATGTATTGATTAGACGGGTCTGACTTCTAAGTGTAAATGTCACGTAATGGCTACGTGGCTGTTTTGCTAGTTTCATCCATCTCTGTACGTACAAGTCGGTAGTGAGGATAAGAGTTCATCGATTGCTTCGGTTGCGACGTCAGGGTCAGAATATGTGCACAGTAACCGCGGTGTCGTCAGGTTTGATTGATGTGTAACAACGTGCTGGTAGAATAGCAGTGTAGATTGTGAAAAGGATTGGTCTTAGGATACTTTCTTCCGGAACGTTAGCTTTGATTCGCTTGACAGTGAAAAATCTGTGCCGAATCTCAGTTTAAACCATCGTTCTGGGAAAAAGTACTTCATGACGAGATAGTAAGGAAGAGGTGCGAAGGATACTTTATAACTTAGAAGAGGGAATGGAATGCCTGAGTTGGTGATTTCGTAAACTTCAGAAAAACGTCTCAGCAATATTGCTTATTTTCTAATGCCGAGGATACCGTTTGTTTAAAACCTGTTGGCTAATGGAAGCTAAATTCATGGACAGGGATTAAATTTTGTTAGCCGAATATGAGAAACAGTCTTTAGAGGAAACCGAAAAATTTTGTGTTAATATAAATTAGTTCTATATTAAGGTTGTTAAGAAAATACTGGGAGATTTATGAGATTTTGGGATTGGGATTATAAAAGATAGTTTCCACTGGATGGTGAAATAGGTTGTGCGGACTATTGCACTGTAAATGGCCGTAATGTACACTATTTCTTTTATTTTGTAGGATTCGGGTGATTTCTTCATGGAAAGACGGAAAAACTGGAACGTGACGACCTTGGAGAGGATGGATTTGTCAAGCAATTAAACGATCCGATTAGGTCTCAAGTGGGTCTACCTTAACTAATGACTGAAGACTATAGTGATCGGGTATTTATAGCATTCAATTAGATCAAATCTATAAAGCTGCGGCTTTACGATCAAGTAAGACTTCATCTTACAACTTCACAAAGCTTCTTCAGCTGTTGTAATCAAAGAATTTTTACTGTTGGAAAATCACACGAATCACGATCTGTTTAAATTCTCTCGTTTGTTCAATTTTATGAATAGAAATAAAGTGCCGATGGTTGCAGTAAATAGTCGATTAATAAATATGAAAAATTATAACAAAGCTGTACAAGCAACATTATCAAACATGGATTTCATATTAACCTTTGTCCATTTGTTGGGCCATTGCTGGATTTTTTCGAAACTTATTTTACTGCATTAATTAGTTTATCTATTGTTGTTTCTTCGAGAGGGGGGGAAGACAAGATGTAAATGAATGTAAATGTTTCTTGTTAATTAAAAGGTTTCGGAATTCCTCATCAGTCATCACATATCATCAGTGGTAATCTACTCACTTTTTTCAAAATGTTTTGCATTTTCGCCAGAATTCCTTGTAATTCTGGTTTCAATAATGCCCCGATTTTTTCACCCTTCTACCTCTTTAAAAAAATAAATTTTCATTATTTATTAATTAAGGAATCAATTTTGGAATAAAACCTGTTCCGAACTTGATGACATAAATACGATAAAAAGGGATCAGAATTTAAATTAGTGCTGAATATATCCTGACCAAGAATTTGTGTCCTCTCGACTGTAAACCTCGTTCATTTCACAAACCCTTGTCGACAAACCGCAAAAAAGAAGTTCCGATATGATAAAGATTGATGACGATGAATGAGATTTGCGATTTTGAAATTAAAAGTCAATTTTAGCTGGGAATACACAAATTCTTTTGTTTCTTTTGTGGTATGTTTTACCATTTACCTGAGGTTAGGAATCGATTGGCTAGGTACCGATAGAGTTAGGGGAGTGCTAGGTTAGGCCGGCTTAGAGTTACAAAGAGAGTTTAGAGTTACTTAGAGGGTTAGAGACGAGTTAGGTTAAATCGGCTTAGGATTAGTTTTGGTGTAAGTTTCACGACGGATTGGATTAGGTTAGGTAGGTTTAATGTTAGAGTTATTAAAAGGCTAGAGACGGGTTAGGGTAGGTCAGCTTAGGGTTAGAGCAAGATTAGAGGCGGCTCAGATTACAAATACACGATTCATTGTTTTTCCCTGTAATGGAGTAAATGAAAATATACGAAGGGTGAATTGGTAAGTATGAATGTGAAAAATTGCGAAATGACAAATTCAAAATGACAGTGCATTTATTATTGTTTATATTTTGTCTGATTGAATTGTTCTTTGTTTACTTTGTTCAGTTGAGATATTCGAACTTTTGTGATAGTGAACGAAAAGCGTAAATCGTTTTGATCAATAATTGGAAGTATAAAATAAATGAACTGACTTGATTCAATTATGCCTAGTTATAGTAAATATTGGTTTGTAATTTGGTCGCTACCGATCGTTTTGTTCTGTGTGACACACTGCGTTGGTAACGACAAATTACCGGTACATCAATCTGCAGAGACGCAAGACAAATTTCACAAATATTAGAGACATCTACATGAGATGATCATTCATTAATTTACGACGATCTATATAAAATTAGACTGACATATTTTAAAATGTTAATTTTTAAAAATTTAATTTAATTTACGCGTATTAAGGGTCGACCCGTGTGTGGCTTCTGCTCCCATTACGTTTTGTTGGAGCGGTGCTCGTCAGGTGACTTTCAAACTCTTTTAAGAGCTGGTCTGGAATTTCTATGTCGATAGACACTGTAAAAAAAAAAAAAAAAAACATTATCAAAAATGTAGACTCGAGAAAAATACTAGAACTCACATTCGTTTTTATTTGAATCCCGGCTGTAGCTACTGGTGTATTTAGGAATTTCGTCCGAATCTAATTCAAAAGGTTTGGTAGCGAAATCCACCTCAATCTCGTGCCCGTTGTCCCTGAAAAAGCGTAACAGGTTCTATCTAATTAAAACAGCCTTCTGCCCGATTCGTGAATGAACGTTTAGCCGGACGTGTCGAAAAGTTGGTAAACCCAAAGTTGGCCCAGTGTCGGGTTGATGTTTGCTCTGTGAAGACAAATTGTTTGAAAAAGTTTGTAACGTTTCGCCATCTCGTGTCAGAAATTTAAGGCCTAATAGAATCGTAGCACATCGGTACATTGTTAATAGTTATATACTTCATTGAAGTAATGAACGCATTTTTGGAATGGGCCTTAACAAAATAATAATGCTGTTGATGCTCTTTCACTGCCTAGGTAAATAATTTGGTTTATCTACAATATAATGCATGATATAAGACAATTTAGACAAGAAGGAAAAAAGCTAACATCAGATTTTCTGATTGGTTATTTGAGTATAATAGTTATGTAAAAATGTTAGTAATTACGTTAAAAAATGTTAAATTCAGGGACATAGTGAATACATTTAAAAAATATTTGATACATGAAAGCTTTTATGAGTGTAAAATTTTATAAAAATTTTATGTCAGAGCTAAATATACTAATACAAGATAAATTTTACCATTAGTCATTATATTGCCCTATGTTTTGGAAAATATAAAAATATTTGCAGTTTAGGATATATGTAAAGCATATTGGATTTTATGCATTACAAGTAAAGTTAAGTTAGATAGTTTTTCCGATGTTTTTTTCCAATCTATGTACAGCACAGAACTTAAATTCAGCTATCTAATGTCTAACCCAAAGATCATCCTTATGGATTATCGTTCAATCAATAAAGGTTTTTAATTGAGATTAAAGAGCCAGTGTCAACTACAATAATTATTTTCCTTTACTTTTCATACAATTTAAATTAATATTCACTAATTTTTGTGGCCCGCTTCACCGATTAATATCTTTCAATTAATTAAGGTTTTTAGTTGTGGTAAAAAATTCAGTGTCAAGAGAGGGATTCGAACCAACGACCTTCAGCTAAATACGCCGCTGCTCTACAACGACCTATCGTGATCTAGATCCACTCGTGCACTAACTTCCATCTCAATTCTGCGTTTTGAATTTCCCCTTCTTTTTGTCATTTCTCTTGCCATAACCTCTTACATAAAGATTAATTAATTGAAAGATATTAATTGGTCAAGCGGACCACGAAAACTAGTGAATTTAATAAGTAAAAAGCTAGTATATATTCACTAAAGCTCTGCGTGGCCATTTTATTTGTCGCCGAGAGTGAAATAGATTACACGATATTTGAAAAATTGACTTATCTAGCCGAAGATCGTGGGTTCGAATCCGGCTCGTTACACTGAATTTTTTCTCTCAACTATAAACCATAATTACTTGGCCAAACGGACCACGAAAACCAGTGAACCGATGAATTATCATAGTAGATTTCCTTTGTTGAGTACTCTTATTCAAAATAGATCAATCGTAATGGCAGGAACATAGTTGTTTTCGTACGTTAGGAAGGTTTATAGGTTATGCAGGATAGATCTGTGTTCGGCACAAACCATTTTCCATACTTTTAGTGATGGTACCATCTCTTTCTTACACTGCGACCTAAAATAAGTATTTTGAAATATAGCCTTCTTTATTTCCATAATCTTGCAGGGTCTTCTTCGATTATTTCCGTACACAATTCCCTTTTCTAAAGTGGACGTATCATTTCTGGACCATTGCTTTGCAGTCTTCCGATGTTTCTGCTATTTTATGCTTGGGTCTCATTTTTTCCTTTTTTTGAAATTGTTGTTTAAACAGCAACGTCCAGTATAAAAGTGTATTATTTTCTTCGAAAGTGGCAGATTTTTGTTTCCTTAGCTGAAATATTCGCAAACTCCTTTTGTTAGTTTGTACCTGGTGAATTCATCCAGAGTGTAGTCATTTCCCTCCCTCCATTTGTTCACTTCCGTTTTGGCATTTGTGGTTCTGGTCTGAAGGGTTTTAGGGCTCCTAATTTTAACAGTTTGTCAACCTGATCATTGCCTTCAATTTTATCGTTTCCCAAAATCCACATCCCCGATTTCGTTTTCCCAGGAGATGGGGAAAAATTAGATATATCCAGAATAGCTTTGAATAGCAGAGGAAAGAGTATAAAGCTTACGGCGCTGCTTTTCTGCATGAGAATATCTAGACACAAATTCGCTAATTTCGTGGTCGGCGGATGGAGGAGAAATATTAATAAAAGAATATTTGACTAACTCAAAAATCTAAAAAAAGACGTCAACAAAGTTAGACACACCGTAAGCAAATCGTTTAATCTGTTTTTTTAAACAACAAATTGCATTTTTTAATTTGTTTATAAGTTGAAATAAATTTATTTCATACATTCCCGTATGAAACCGAAGAATTTAATGTAAGTGTACGAGATGGTTCACACTAGCGATAAGATACACATCTCAAGGTCGTAAGCGATATACGATAATTGTCTTGTAAGATACGCGACCCTGGGGCCTATAAACAGCGTGAAGAACGACTAAATTAGTCCATACCTAGACGATTGCGACGTTTGTCGTAAGATATGTGTATCAAGAGACAGAGCCTCTTGTCTCTTCCTTCAGGGTCGTACGATATTGTGAAGGGAGAATATGGCAAATTCAAGAAGTGAAGACATTGTCGTTGTGATTGGACCATGTCTTACCGCTTCGGTATGAACTTCACCTTAAGATCGTTATCTAATAATTTTTTGGTTAAAAGTTTATCCAATGTTTCTGCGATAAATATCTTGGCTTATACTTACTTAGTTAAAGTAAGCGCTTGATTTGTAAGGCCATCTCTTGGCCATACGTGAAACTTCATTGGACACTCAACTTAGTACATTATAAATTAAATTGAGCAAAAACCCAGTTATTTTAATAATTGATTTAATTAATCGATAATACTTTTCTAATTTTATTAACAGTAATGTTTTATGATATTAAATTATAACTTCTGTAATCATTATGCCCCATTTAACAGTTTGAATTTATTGAAAAAATGTTTTATCGAAATGTATAATTCTAATTGATTTTCAAAAATTATAAATTGAGGTTAATAGATTTCTCCGCATAAACATTGAATAATTATTTTACGGTTAATGCCAGTATTCAATTCCTGCAAATGTGACAATCCATTGTGGAATGGTATTTGAAGATTTCAACTAACATTTTCTTGTAGTGTTTATTCATGAATTCAACAAATCTACAATTTACATGAATAAATATGCTACAACTTACAAAAGATAAAAAGTATCGCCTCTTCTTAAAAGATGTTGTTCACAACGACTGTACGTAATAAGAAATCCGATCACCGTAAGACAAATCACAGATGGTACCATTTTATATTGTTATAATTACTCGATTAAAAATTAAGCAAGCTTAACTTTGTTATAAAGAAACCTTCTGACATAAATATTTTATTCTTATTTTTTTTTGTGTGTCTATTTTCAGCTGTTTCTTAATCAGGCTAAAGATTTACAACAATATGACGTCACCAACATTTAAGTTTATTTGTTCAGTCATTAAATTATTTTTTAAAAATAAAAATCCATTATGTGATTTAAAACTTAATCTACATGGATGAGTGAATTATGTAAAAAAATGAAAAATTGGTATTTTTATGTTAACAGTTTGCTCAAAACACTAAAACACGTGGACGAATTAACAGTACGGTTCACAGAGTGTAGAATGAAAATAAATCTATCGAAAATTTTATCCCGAGTATACAGTGAGTATAAATGGAACCCCATTGGCTACCACTGGCCCTGTGCATTGCCTTGGACTTTTCATTGATAAATGGCTGACTTGGAATCGCCAATCAAGACTGAAAAGGCAAGAATAAAGTATTATTAAAAAGATTACATGTCTCACGGTCAAATCGTTGACAACAAACTTTTAATTTACAAAGAGGACCTCTCCAAGGTTGTGAAATGTGGGCTTAACCAAAAGTTCAAATGCTAACGTCTGGAATCACTTCAGGCTAAAATTCCCCGGTCACATTATAAAAGCTCCTTTCCATATTTCAAATTGCACTATTCACAATTCATTAGATTTCGTGGTTCGCTTGACCGAATAACATCTTTCAATTAATTAATCTTTATGTGACCGGACCACGGAATATAACAAATTTACTATATAAAATGAAGTATACCTTCACTCAAACTCTTCGTGGTCATTTCATTTGTTGATTCGAATAGATTAACCATTTGAAAAATGGCAAAAAGGAGGGAAAATGCAAAAAGGGATGTTGAGATAGGAAGCTAATGTCCGAGTGGATCGAAGTCAAGGTAGCTCAAGTGGAGAAGCAGCGGCGTATCTAGCCGATGATCGTGGGTTCGAACCCCGCTGGTAACACTAACTTTTTCATTTCAACCAATACATGACACAAAGATTAATTAATTGGAAGAAGTTATTTGGACAGCCGGACAACGAAATATCTATTCGCTGATGATCTAAAAAACTATAAGCATGTTTTCCTTATTCTGACCAATTAACTCTTCAAACAATTGCAATCTTCTTGACTTTTAGTACTTCAGTCATAATCTAAATCTTAAAACTTTAAAGTGTTTTCTTGTCCTCTTCTCAAAGTGCACACTACACTTTCACAATCCATGAACGCGCTCAATTCAGTAAAGGCTGTTAAGGATTTTGAATTAATTATACATTTATTTAAATCTAATCTCGAACACCAACTCCTCACCTAACCTACAACCTTAAATTGGTAAGTTGGTGGCCGAGTGGATCGAAGTGACATAGCTCAAGTGGTAGAGCAGCGGCGTATTTAGCCGAAGATCGTGGGTTTCAATCTCGCTCGTGACACTGACTTTTTTTATCTTGACCAATACCTTACAAAACTATCCATAATGTTGACCCGTTTGTGCACGACCATGACCTATAAATAACACTGAACATACTAATATATATCAATATATTCCTAGTAGTATGCTTTGCTATCATTTTGCCGGAAAATCCTCCAAAACAATTTTCTGTTATGTTATATTTATTGATATCTGTATAAAATATACATTGAGCAAACAGGTGAGTTATAAACAAATCTGACAGATCAGTCAGACCAGGAGGCAGTCGGTAGAAAAACCAACCAGCGCTGGAATTCTCTTTTATTTAATTGGGCGGATTAAATTTAATTGGGTGGGTTAAATTTAATTGGGTGGGTAAGATAAAACGCCACGAACCCACGGGCGGTTTAAACGGCGCGGAGTGCTGTAAGGGTGAGACGTTGAAGAAAGAGTTAGGGTTAGTGGGTTAGCATGGAGGGATAGTTTAGAGTCGAAATTGAAGAAGCGTTTTTGGATAAGATCTTTCACGAACGGGATTTTATGATCTTTATGGTTCGTTAGATTGTTGACACAGAAGAGAGCGCTGGTGATACGAAACCAAGGCCTATTTTCAAGATGTGGCAGATAGATGTCCGATGCTTCGGGGGTGTAGAATCACGAAAACAATTTGGTCCAAATCTGTGACACACCAACCTGATCGTCCTCTTGCCTTTTAATTTTCTTAAAAATATAATTAATATGATTGTTATTTAATTTATTATTTTATTTTTTTGTTGGCGCTATTTACTCTGGAAACTATCTGAGGGTATGTATCCCAATACATATCTTACGTTAATTAGGTGGTTGAATCATTCATGATTATGCAGGGTAATAGTACGCAATGGCATGAAATAACATTTTTTCTAGAATTACAGTTATTTTTATATGTAAGCTTGGAGACTATTATAATTATGATAGCACTGATAGATTATATTCCTATTTAATTTAAAATATATATTTTTAAAACTACGAATGAAAAGTGGATATTCGTTTTCTGCTTTGGTGACAAAAGAATGAAAAATCGAGCTTTCTAGGGTTGCACAACGATAAGTATTATGAGTTTTTAAGAGGATCACTAACAGAAAAAATCCACAGGCGAATTCAGGTGAAAAATGTCTTTGTCGTATATATGGTCTTAAAGTGGGTTTAAAATTAATACAGATTTTTCAGAAAAAATGTTTTAACCTACTTTACTGATTGCGTCTTTTTGTTTTTACAACTTTTGATTATATAATTTCATTTCATACGACCTGACATTATTTTATTATTCTGCATAACAACAAATTGATTAATACGCACTACCCTAAAAATACATGCTCAAAAGAGACGGAAGCCCATATTACAAATATATACTAATAATAATTAAGGTTTTTCAACTTAGTATCACTAAAATTATTAAAATTTAAAATTCACGTTATTAGAACAGATGATACCACGACCATTGTCTCTCCTACGCATATAACCATCAATCACAATATTTTTCAATCCTACAATAGTTTTTTGCTGGGATCTTAAGTATAAGTGATACTAAGAGCCACCGAGAGAAAAATAATTACCGAAAAACAGTTTAACTATCTTTTATAAGAATCTCTGTGAACTGCGCCGACGTTCATTAGTGTAAGCGGGGTCTAAATTGCCTAGAGACTTCGTCTACGGTCCGTCTGAATGCTCTGGTACGAACTTTCATACTGGTTGGCTACATTCCAGTGCCAAATTGGTTAAGATAAGGGTTATACAAGATTCAAACCCTTGGGTCAATGTTTCCTTATAGCATAACCTTTTTCTTTAATAGTTTTCCTAAGTTAACCCTTGGGTGAATATGGCAATTTGCTTCTTGTAAAGGATTGTTCTACACACGGAAATGTCCATAGCGTGTCGGGCATTAAACCCTCATCGTCAGGTTGAAGGTTTTACAAACACGTCTCTCGACATGAATTGTAAGAGCGATCCTACGCACATGCTACTTTCCAATATGCAGCTGGCATTAATGAAAATAAATTTTGAACGTGCAAAAAAAAACGTGAATTACAACATATATGCCTACTATCTCATTATTGTACATATAGTGACAAAATTTATTTATGAACGGATACCAATGAGTTTTTCTTTTTTCCACTTTGTGTAGAAATATTCTTGAATTGAGTTGAAAAAATTCTCTTGAAATCAAATAACAAATTAATTAAATCTTTCCATTTTTCGAAACGATACTGGACAATATTTTGTGTACACGGTTGGGAACCCTAGAAGGTATAAAAATATTCCTTCTTGACACTAGTTAAATGATAAACATAAATATAATAAAATTTGACGTAAATAAAGATGGTTGATAAATTTTTTTTGGACTTAAAACTGTCCATAAACAATAACCAACTTGAAATTGACATATATAGAAAACAACTATCCACACCATGATACCAGAAAAAAATTATTTTGTTAATGAGGGTATTTGAACTACGAGGTTATATGAACCCTCGGGTGTAGTGTCTGAAAAAGAGAGTATTTGTATACAGGGCCGCTGGATTCGAACTCGGTACCTTTACCTTACAGCGATGAGCGCCGTGTCAACGCCTAAACGATTGCGGCCACCGACGCCCCGAGCGCTGCTGGTTTCATTTAGCGCATAGACCGTTTGTTGAAATCCCATTAAAACTGCTAATCATAAAAAATAGTTACCAACAATTAAAACCTCAGCTAAAAAAACAGTGGATATCAAGAAATATTTATCGGTAAATTGCTAATACAATAAAAAGTTTCTTTTTAAATTAACTTTAAAAAGAGCAACAATTGGATTCAGCATCACCAATAAAAATTAATCATTGCTTGAAAAAAGGAATATAATTCTTGAACGAGAAGCTTTTAAAATTGCCTTTAGAGGTGTGTATTGACTTAAAAACATTTTCTCCAAACCTAGAAGTTGACAACTTGCCAAAAAGGGGATTTGCAATAAATTGTAATAAATGCGGTATAAAATATATCTGACGAAGGGGCACATAAATCATAACGATAATTACAGAAACTTGCCTATATCGATCAAATTTTCTGAATTTGAAGACCATTTTAATGAAAGAAAACAAAATTTCAATTTGAAGTTAAATACAACAGTGATATATACTCTTTCAACCTGATGATGAAATCCGAATAATTGGTAATGTCAATTCTGTGAGTATAACAATCCTTTTATACAATAAAAAGGGACTATTTTGCGGAATGGAATTATGATTTATCTACTAGCATTTGTCGACATTGCACAATGGAAATGTTCAGGTTTATGATTTATCGACTTTCTCAACGGAAATCTACAAAACAAAACCAACGTTTGCCCCGATTCGCCTTTTCTCTCTGTTTCAGACAGTCAGAGGCTTTTAGGCTTAAAAGGGATAAAATTATTTGATAACTTACTGTTCCGTTTCTACTTAACAAACTGTAATGCATATGTACTTTGGATAAACGTTTTCATTGTGCGTGTTTTAAACCGCTGCGGTGAATGTTGTTGCCAAATCGTGCGAAATTAAAAAAAAAAATCTATGACGTTCTAAAACGTCCTTCATTCCAACATATCTCTACGAAATTAATTTCCCCGTTGTATAAAGTATACGTTATTCTGCACTTCATATTAGACAATTATTTGTAGCGGTTCTGCGATAAAGGAAATCGTCGGTGGCTGACTCTGCAGATAAACTTAACAACAATTCTTGACAAGAAAACTCCGCCCCCTGGCACAGTTGTGACATATGGCGGGAACGGGATTCTCCTTGATGACCGGGAACTTTCTTGACAATAGACGCTCAAAATCTCAACCGAGAAAATTTCCTGAGAAATTAGGTTCAAAGAATTTTGGAACCGAGGACCGCCGTGTTTTAAGCCTTGGGCGGTCAAACTTCGTCATAATAATAATTGATATACATAGAAAAAAATGCGCCTGAGCGAAACAACCATTTACCAACAATAATACTCTATAAAATGGCATTATTTTACTTTGAAGTTTGTCCGATCATTTTGATCTGCATATCGTCCGTGTTTTAGTCTGACAAACGAGACTGAACAGGAATCAAAAATCCCACCACTGAAAATAGAGTCAAGCCTAAACTCCAGTCTAAACCCGCTACCAGACCAGAACGATTAAAAACGACCAAGCTATAGTTATTAAATCATACAAAAACAAAACCCTTCAAATAAATTTTAATAATCTCTACAAAGCCGCTGGGATTCTACGCAGCCCCGCCCTTTTTCAAGGTTGGATAATAAATAGCAAAAGTTCTTAATCGATTCACAACCGAAGTCTTCCATTAGGATATTCCATGAATGGCCCACTTTACTAAGTCTGGACCGGTCTTCCCAACAAAATCCACCCGAAGTCGCTAGATATATATGTTGGTCTAACTTAATAAACTTTTTACATTAGAAGCAAAGAACCCCAGCCTTTTGGTATTTTAACTTAAATTACGTTGTAATCATGCTCTCAAAGACAGACAAAATAGGGAACGTATTTATTTTAATGTAAACCAAATTAAACGAGGTCAGAAATCCATCAGTTTTAATAAAAAAGTTTCAATGTGTTCAATGAATCCGTGCCAGGAGAATGGCTATCCATTCATCCCAAATTAATGGGGCTACCTGAGATCGATCATTATCAAGCATAAACTCGAAGTTGTTCTCAATAAAAGTAGCGGATCAGATCACAGACCAGAAGAAATTCCTCGAGGTACCTTAGCGCAGACAAAGATCTATTTGGTAATATAATCAGTTCTGTGCCGCCAAGGACGTTGATTTGACCCCATACAATAACAGACAGTCTTTGAAAAGTCTGGGACCCATGCAAGGCACATGAAGGCCTATGACGGTAACTATAAACCTGAAGATGACCACCGCAGCCTTGACTGCTTCACTGATGGCTCACTCATTAAGGATAAGGCAAGCGGTGCTGGAATACACATACCCAAATTAGGGATCAGCATCTCCTCAGCCCTTGGCAATAACACCTCCGTCTTTCAGGCAGAGGTCTGGGTCATTAATGTCTGCTGCAGAACACTTATGGCTAACAGGATAAGGGGAAAAGATATAAAAAAATTTTCTGACAGTCAGGCCAGTCTAAAAGCATTACAAAAAGATTTATCAACATCTAGACTGGTGGAGAAAACGGTTGAACTCATTAACAGGATCATTACCAGGTATGAGAATAGGGTAACCCTTATATGGATACCAGCTCATAGGGGACACTACGGCAATGAAGAGGCGGACAGCCTGGCCAAGGAAGGTTCAAATACTGTGTTTGTCGGGCCGCAACCAGTATTACCCCACTCTTTAAGCACAGCAAAAGAGAGTATAAGTTGCTGGAGAATGAAACAATTCCTCAAGGAATGGAATACGTCCCCCGGATGCAGGCAATCGAAGGAGTTCCTGAAGGAAATCAAACCCAAGGAAGCGAAATGGTTACTCTCCAATTCTAGGAGGAGAATTAGGAGGCTGATAGGTATCCTGACGGGCCAGTAATAGTGAACCTGATGCGGGACGTCTATAGGCTTGGGTATTGGAGTTATAATTGTCTATAAAACTGTTCTGAAGTGTGGTAGAGCATTAAAACGAGAAGACACCTCTTCATAATGGGCTCCCTACCAGACCCCTTCTGCCGCTTCTGCGAAACTAAAGAGGAAACGGCTCGACACTACCTAGCTGAATGCGATAGGTATGCTAGGGAAAGATTCGACACTTTCGAAGGAGAGGTCATAACTAAAACACTCCCCAGGATAAAATGGTCCAAAATCCTGGGGTTTGTTAATAAGTCCAATAGGTTTATGCAGGACTCGTGAGCCGACCAGGACCCAGGTCGGCATATATATATACAATAACAGACAGTCTTTGAAAAGTCTGGGACCCATGCAAGGCACATGAAGGCCAGCGTTCTTCACGTCTTCTCCACACACGGTACCGCTCATCTGATTGCCATAAACCAAATAGGGACTTCTCTGTGAAAAAAGACGCCACTATTCGCCACGCAGTCGAGCATTATCATGCATTAAATCGAAGTTGTCCCCCAAAAAAGTTGCGAATGGGACCACAGCTTCCGAAAGAACTTCCTCGATCTACCTTAGTCCAGTCAAATCAATCGATTATGTATTGCCTTTCTTTTCGACGCCTCTCCAGTAATAGTGAACCTGATGCGGGACGTCTATAGGCTTGGGTATTGGAGTTATAATTGTCTATAAAACTGTTCTGAAGTGTGGTAGAGCATTAAAACGATCGTCTCTAGTCTTCATACTTCGATGTCGATCGATGCTTTCGATGTAGACCATCGTAGAGTGCGGGACACGCAGGACCTGTGGTATCTATCGGACCCCACGTCCTCGTTAGCCAGAGCATTTGCCCGGCGAGATCTTGTCAAATAAGTTATAATTTCTGTGTTTATTTTTTAATATTTATGGCTAGTTATCATGGAAAATAAAGAAATAAAAACAAGTGACCCTTATTTTATTGGAAGTGCTTGATACAGATCGGACAGCATGCACTACGATCATAAATACTGTTGCATACATAAAATATATTCATAATTGGTTGTGAATCAAGGCTACAAATGATACAAGGTGCAATGTTTACTCTCCTGTAAAAACACATCCGTGAAATTTAATATTCGAAGCAAAAACGAGCCGACATAGAGCAATGACCTTAATATCCAATATAAGGAAATACCGATATAAGAAGTTTCACAATTATCCAGTCACACAAATCTTCATGTCAAAAACCTTTCAACCCTCATCCTTCCAAATAATTTTCCCCGACGGCTGAAACCCCACTCCCGTCTGGACCACCTAAGTGACATTGAATGATAGTGAAAGTGATTAACGCTAATTTCTATGAGTGGCTACTAATGAGTTCCTTGTTTTTTTTGTTTTTTTTTGTTTTTTTTCAGTTTTATGTATATTTTTTCTGTATATTTTTTCGTTTTGCACTGTGAAGCGGAGGAGTAAAGAAATTAATAATTTAAACAACAACTCTTGTTGTACAAAAAGGTTTAACGTCCAACTACTACATCGGGTATCGCGTACGAGGGGTCAAAAAACTGTCTGTAATGCATTTTGTTCTATAATCAATTAAAAAACCATGACCTCTGCAGGGAATCGAACAAAGCTAGAATCTCAAATACGAGTCGGAAGCCTACCAATCAGCCACCACCTGATAGTGGCCACCACCCAAACTAAGTGAAGACCGCTGCTTTTTGCTTTTTTGGACAGGTCAGAGAACAATTGCAAAGTGATTATAAATATAAGTAAAATGTAATGAAACCATATTATTTTTCAAAACTTGCTTTTCAAGTTAATTATATGCTCTTAGATCTTTACAGTGTTTTTTAAGATTTTAAATTCTTTTATAAAAGTGATATTGTACAAATATTTTATAAAATAAATTTGTTTCTTTTCATTTTTTCAAGTACAAATTACCTAAGAATGATCTAATTTTTTACTCTCAGATATTTAATTGTGCTATTTAATAATTCCCTTGATTTTAATTTTTACCATTTTAAAACTTATTATGTTAATTACTATTCTAATAAATTTCAACGATGAACAATGACTGTGCTGCATAGGAATTTTACTTTTATTTGGATTTTACCTAAACTGGAAGAAGAAAACCCATTTCAGTTGCATTAAAGCGGTAGCTTTCGCCTTTATTTCGGCGTCTCAAAGCATTTTTTTTTTTTTTGCTTTTTTGGCCCAGTTGAGAAAAGGATCTCCGGAACTTCAAAACAAACGCTTCTTAGCAAAACAACAATGACTTAGCAATACAATACGAAAAATTCCCTCCCGCCTTTCTTGCTCATTTGGGAAGTCAAAGGAAAATACAAGAAAACAACCTAGCTGAATAATTTGATGACTATTCCTGAACAAAACAGATTGAAAAAAAAATTTGTAAAATAATTCAAAGCATTAATAATGATTAAGTATTATAGAAGGGTTGAATATGGAATTTAACAGAAAAGTTTTCTTCATTAAGAAATTATACTACCTCAAGTTCTTTTGAATATTTCTTTACAGAAATATTATGAAGTTCTACCTTCTTATCCCTGTAAAATTAATCTTTCTGAAGTATAAAGCAGCGAGGATTATGCTAATTAAACCTTAAAGTTGGTCTTCAGCTCGGCTGTGTCAAAAAAAACCTCGTTAAACATGCAAACAATAGTTTCTAATTAATGAAAAAAATTGATTTTGTGGATTCCTACATTATTTCTTAAAGAACGTACATAAAAACGCATTCATACAAATATATACTCTAAAATGTTATAACGTTGTATCGGCATTTTATGACGCATTTGTATAAGCGTTGGAGCAAGCTACACCTGGTATTGTCATCTTTTCTCTCGCACTACACATTCACGCCAATAAATTCATTCACTTTCAACAGAAAACACCGAAACAAAACTATCATTACTATCTACCACAAGTAGCAACCCTGTTTCCTCCAAGAATCGCAACAGAAGACTAGATGATGCCAATTAATTTCATCCTTCAATTAGGTGGGAAACATCGAGCAAACTTTCTCTGTATGCTGGACAAAATTGACTTCTGTCAACCTAATGGCGTCAGCACGGCTTATTCTTAATCGGATTAGTATCTCCTTCGTGTACGAGGCTATACTCGAGAACAGAAGTTCCCGTGTCAGATTCGTGGTGCTCTCTGGTGATTTTGTTCATGAGAATTGACTCCCCCAGGGGATGAGAGTTACGCTTTTCTCCCAATCAGACCATTACTGTACGGCGACGGTCTCTGTTTTTTTAACTTTCACTGAAAGGCCTAGCAGAAGTCGGAGAGGAAACAGTCAGCGATAAACGTTTCGGCTGGAAGAGCTTAATAAACCGGATTCGCCTTTTCTGCGTCGAAAACCCTGTTCCATTTTTGCAGACTGAAGAGGGCCACTGCCTTCCTGAAGAGGGCGATGTATAGTAGGCGGGATTCCTCGGTCTCACGTTTGATTAAAAGATTTGATGGCAGCCTCACATTGACGCCTTCGATGTGAAGGGGAAAAAACGGCTCCAGGGCAGGCTTTCCAATGGGCTCCAGTGTGTTTAGAACTACCAGAACCAGTCTGTTGTGAGGAGAGCTGGAAGTACTGTAGTCCGAACTTCGGAGAGAGTAGCCCCCCCACCGATCCTGGGCGGCCCAATAATCAGATGCTTAGGGTGCCGTCCATAGATGCCAATATAGCAGAATATCCGAACATACGCTTGGCTGAATCCTCAGGGAGGGCTGGGATGGCACTGGGACTCGTACTCGATCTGTGCAACCAGTTCTCCACGGTGGGTCCTCCGGGCTGTACTTGCCTAGGACGATCTCGCTTTGTTAACAGAGCCGTCTCTCCGCTTAAACCAAGCTTAGTTCTTGGAACTTTCATCGCGGTAAGCCGGCTTTCGTCTCGTCTTCACAGCAGTAAACGATTAAAATTTGAATTAAAAGAACATTTACGTCTTTTTTACTATTAATTAATCGGAAATGAAAAAAATATTTGTCAATTGGTCAGAACAACTTTATTGAAAAATTCAGAATTTGTGAGATGCGGTCTGGTGTGATGTAGGTTTCAGAAAAACATTTTCTTTTGCATTGTTTAAATTTAACGAATACATATAGCATGTGGAAAAGTGAATTTGTACAACCCTGCATGTATATAATGCAAAAAAATATACATATATATTTTTTTTTTATTCAACCAAAGTATTTCCACTCACTCAAAGTGTTTGTTTTCTGCGTAAGTGTGCCATTCTTGATAAGAGATACTTAAATAAATCACAGGCCCTGAAGAAGATTTCAATAAAGATTGAAACGTTGACACGATAAAGAAAATGTTTTTATAAAACCTACTGCACACCAGAACGCACTCACGATTTCCCAATAATCATCTGCTAATGGTTTCTAATCTTTCTTGAAAAGTTCACTAAGGTATTAAAAAATTAAAAATTTCCCATTTTCTGCAATTTCAACTTACAATTCAACTGATATCATGTGTAAGTACATAAAAATTAAAAGGAACCTTAATTTCTTCATTGTTGAAAATTCCTATAAATTATGCTCGCTTTCCTGCTTTTCGTTCCCTGTTTCGTAAAGCGACCTTCATTGGCTTAAAGTCTTCAAATATCTGGAGTATTGGTAAGGAAATAATTGAACCGGTGGATTCCTTCGATACTGAAATGAAATTTTTCCTTGCCATTAGCCGACAGGCCTATATTAATAGAATCCAGATTAGGAATTCTTTAATAAAATTGCAAGACGGTTTTGTCTTGTTGATAAACTATGAAAACTATAATAATGCTTCGATTTGGAGGATTAGGGTAAGTTCACACGGGGCCTTCCAATCGTCAAACATCAAACTGAAAAAATATACAAGCCTAGAAATTTTAGATTCAATCAAAGTATTTGTATTTTTTTACATCCTACATCTATTTGTAAAATTTAAAGAATTTTTACAAATCCTAGGCTCAGAAGATGATCTCAATAAAGATCTAAACGTTGGCACGATCACGATCTCACGATCAACAAATAATCATTAACTAACGGCCACTAAACACCGCACAAACTTCAAAATGTTCACACTTGAAATTATGTCCAACATTCAAACTCATCAAATGTCGGTTTAGGTCACCAGTTCGTTCGACCTTTCTCGGCAGTTTCAAACTGCATCAATTCCAAATATGAAACTCGATATTGAAATAGCGCCCCAATTAATTTTATTATTATTTTTCAGTGGTCTGTTGTTTCATAATTTATTGAATTCGTGAGATTCAAACAAGAATGAGATAGTTTAGAAAAACACCCTTTTTCATTGTTTTGCCCATGTTTCTGCTCGTCCAAACAGACACTCAAAGCATTAATTACAGAACATGCAAACTCAACCGTAGTTACGCCAACATCATGAGCAATAAACCATTAAACCTTTTATACAGTGGTGGACTAATGACCAAATTAGTTATTTTAATTAATATTTTTTTGTTTGTCTTGGTTGAGATGAAAAAGTTAGTGTCTCGAGCGGGATTCGAACCCACGACCGAAATCCAAGACTTTACAAAAAAAAGACCAATTGAAATAAAATATTTTTAAATTTCCTTTTCCTTCGTTATGGTCCTTAAGAAATTTCGTAATTTTTTAAATTTTCCAGTATTGAATGCTGAATTACAAATCCAATCCAGCAAAATCTTATTCTCGACTTCCTGTGGCTAAATAAAACCGCATATGATTAAAGAAAATTTTCCAGATTTACAGCGTCCCATACCAATCTCTATCATTTAATTGAAGATTACATATTCACGTCCCACATCACTTTGACACAAGACGAATAAGACACCACAAGAATAGCACCAAACTTTATGTGCGTATGAAATACTTGGTTCAAAATTTATATTTACATCTTAAATTGTATTTTTCCCAATCAACGTATATTTTGTAATTGGCGCAAGCCCTGAAGATGACCCGAATAATGTCAAAACATCGACAAAAAATGAAAAATGTGTTTTTTGGAAACACATTCTTCACCGTTCCTCACGAGTCAAATAAATTTATTATTGTTTACAGTTAATTAAGGTTGAGATAAAAAAGTCAATGTCACGAGATAGATTCGAACCCACGATCTTCGGCTAGATACGCTGCTGCTCTACCATTTGAGATCCACTCGGACACCAACTTCCCATCTCAACCCCACATTTTGAATCTTCACCCTTTTTGCCATTTTCTATCTCAACTAAAAACGTTAATTAATTGTAGTAATTAATTGGTCAAGAGGACCACGAAATTAGTGAATTTAATTATTATACCGAAGAAAACAAATTCAAGAAAAAGAAAAGGCATATCTAGGATTCATATCATGCTATCAGAGCATTCGGAGAAAAGAGTTTTCAAAACATTGTGGCCTCAAATAAAGAAGGAGGTAAAATTTTATTTACCATTTTACAAACACGTCTATAGATAGTATTTTTTAATGAACTTCTCAGACTGAATTTCTGCGGAATTTTCAATGTCTCACATTGCTGGCCTTTTGTCGACAGACTGTATAACGGTTTCATTATTCATTTGATGCATTCATTTCAGGTAACAAAATTTAACTTTAAAAGAGAAAAAATGGATTAACACAATTATTTTACTCCATCTCTGCGTGGTATGAACGGAAATCAAAACACCATGAAGAAGACCACTGAAAAACATCGAATGCTGGGTGGAATTCCGGGCGACTTTTATGTTGTCGGTAAAATCATAGGATTAAGAAAGGTTTCAACACAAAAACCTATCTCGGAGTTCGCGGTATCGTGTGTACACCCTGTTTTATGCCTACCGCGTACGCTCGACGAAACACTTAGGACATTCTCAACCGCCTTCCGAAGATCTTCTGCGGATAGGGTTTCATCCCCAGGAATCGTTCTTATTGAAGATTTCTGTATGCCCTCGGCGTTTCTTTCCTTTTTCCGTTCAGCTTCGACGAACATCTGGATCGTGTGTTTTATCGTGTCCACGCTTTCTGACATATACGTATCGATTCGTCGGAATATTCGATTAAAGGAGAAAGTCTTTTAAAGTTTTACTGCCAAGTGACAATTAATTAAGGTTTTTAGTTGTGTTGAAAAAAAGTTAATGGCACGAGCGGGATTCGAACCCACGATCTTCGGCTAAGATACGCCGCTGCTCTACCGCTTGCGCTATACTGACCTCGATCAACCCTCCTTTTGCCATTTTTCAATGAATGAATTGAAGATGAACTTATAAGGTGAGGTTGAGCTGGGAAGTTGATGTCCGAGTGGATCGAGGTCACGATGGCTCAAGTGGTAGAGCAGTGATGTATCTAGCCGAAGATCGTGGGTTCGAATCCCGCTCGTGCTACTAACGTTTTTTCATCTCAACTAGAAACCTTAATTAATTGTCATGTACTAATTGGTCAAGCGGACGTCGAAATTAGTGAATTTTATTACTATTTTAACGGGTCACATTTTCAACAACAATGGCCTACTTTTTCAAAGGAATTTTCTGATTACTGATCTATATAAGTTCAAATCTGCGCCCGTATAATTGTTCCAGTTAAATCCGGATCAAAATTACCCGCAATATTTTTTCCCTCACTTAAAAAGATGTACATTTTACTAAGGCAGGATTACGTATTTATCAGTGAAAAGAGAATAAATGATAGAGATAAATGATATTTTTATTAGTAATAATGTTGTATAAATTAATTAATTTTAAAATTACGTAATCCATTTTATTTTTGTTAATATTATTGTTGTTATATTATTTAGTTAATTACACTTTTTAATAAGGACTCGGCTGAGATGAAAAAGCAAGTGACACGAGCGGAACACTTACCTTTTCATCTCAACCAAGGGCTTAGATTAAAAAGTATAATTAATTAAAATAATTAACAATCCAATTACGAACATTATATGTGTGTGTGTGTGTGTGTGTGTCTGTGTATGACTTGTTTTATATGCGACGTCAAAGGGCCTGAAATCCAAAAATATATCAATTATTATTTATGATTTAATTTATTTAAATTTATCAATTAATTGAGCTAAACTTGTCGAAACATTACAACATATTAAAACACCCGAAGATAATGGAGATTTATCTAGGATTGACATGACAAGAAAACTTGACAGGTCACGAAGTCCTGTGGGTCGACCGACAAAAGTTGACTGGCTTGCCCTCTCCATGCTTTGTATAGGGTATGTTTTATACTGCGCCCTTTAAGACGTGTTGTATCCTTCGTATTAATAGCACATCGGTGAAACTAACAATTTGATTAATAGGTTCGGTTTCCGTGGTTGAATCTCTTTAACATAACATTCTATGTCCCAAAACGCTTCTTCATGCGGGCAGGTGTAGCACCACTGTTTGTTAGTAGGTATGTTGGTGTTATGCACATGAAATGTGCCCATCGTATATCGGGTTATGCAGATCTTCTTCAGTTTGCAGTCTGTTAAGAATCCTGATGAAATTCACAGAATTCTGTTTTTTTTTTTAAAGGTACGCTGTTTGTTACTTATTTTCTTCCAAAGTTTGTTAGGAGGTGCTTGGATTGTTTGTGCCCAATGAGTTCTATTGTTCCTTCAGTTTCTTTTTATTCTTCAGCTTGAGCTGCTAATAGATTCTGCTAAATTTCTATGCCCCAGTTGGGCTCGGTCATACCAGCGGGATAGCAGTCCCTTTTCTTGTAAGGGTCCGCTTTCTCGTTGCCTTCTACTTCGACATGCCCTGGGACCCAGCAGAGGGTGAATTTATTTTGCATACCTAATATGATTAGGCTTAGTACCGTCTCCTATTTCCGCACTGGTTGCCTTTCTCCTCTCAAACATACATACTACCACATCAAATCTACATTACTGCACTAAGTAAATGTTAGCATTTGTCATAAAGTATCAGACCAAAAAATAATTTAAAAGATTTTCTATTATTTTTGAGAATACTACAATTTAAAATCCTGTATACCCTTTCCTCAGATTTTCTTTCTTAACAAAATGTTGCTTAGACAAACGATTTCAGACAATAAAAAAATAATAATTTGGCTTAGGTTCTAATAGTTTTTGGGATAAGGATAAACAGTTTGTCTATACAATTTTTTACTGGTAAACAACCAAAAACTGCAAAACTAATTACTATTATTTAGAAATCGTGAGATGCAGTCTGGTGTGATGTTGATTTAGAAAAACATTTTCTTTATCATGCTAACATTTCGAACTTTACTGAGAGCTTTGGATTCATAAACATTGTTTAAATTATACAATTTTGAAGAGAATTTGCACAACGATGTACCCAATGAAGAAATTTTAGGTTTACTCAAACTCACTAGTTTTAGAGTTCCCCTTGACCAAATAATATATTTCAATTAATTAAGGTTTTTATTTGAGATAGAAAAGTCAGTGTCACGGCTGGATTCGAACCCACGATCTTCGGCGATATACGCCGCTACTCTTCCACGACTACACGTGTAATCGCTTCTATTCAGCGACAAATGAAATGGCTAAGGAGAGCTTTATTTAATCAAAGTGCTTGTACTTACTCAACGTGTGGGTTTTCTGTGTAGATGTCTCACTGGTGTGTGTCGCGTTGACATATTATTTTTTTTCGTTTACGTATGTTTGATTTTGAAGAAGTGGGGAAGGGAGGATAGATTTCATTTTTCAATGTTTTTCGTTCGGGCCTGCTTAGCCTTTCAGAATTATTATAGAAAGGATTTTTAGGAAAACGAGAGATAAATTGTTCAAAACTTAGACTATGTAAAATTGTCAGATGTGTAGAGTGTGATGATTATTATATATCCATTTTATTTCATGGTCCGATTGATCGAATAACCTCTTTCAATTAATTAATTTTACCTTCCGATGAAAAAATGACCAAAAGGAGGAAAAATTTTAAAGGTAGGTTGAGATGGGAAATTGAGAGAGGAAAGTAGAGCAGTAGCGTATTTATCCCAAAAATTATTGAGAAATCGTGAGATGCGGTCTGGTGTGATGTAGGCATCAGAAAAACATTTTCTTTGTCGTGCCAACGTTTCGATATTTATTGAGATCATCTTCAGGCCTGGGATGTACAAACATAGTTTACATTTAGAAAATATATATAGGATGTGGAAAAGTGAATTTATACAATGCAAAAAATTATATTTTATATTCCATCAAAGTATTTCTACTCGCTCAAAGTGTTTGTCTTCTGTGTAATTGTGCCATGTCGTGTTGAGAGTGCCAGTGAGATTTTACTGTTTCACGTTTATATACTTTGGATTTTGTCGTGGTGGGGAAGGTATAGAAGAGACAATTTTGTATAAGTCGTAGGCTTCTTTGAGGTGAAAAGAGCCGACAAAAGGAAACAATGTGTTGGTAATGTTTCTGCCACTTTATTCCTTCAGGATTATATAGAAAGGGATAAATGGGAAAAGGAAAATTAGATTGTTGGACAATTAGACTATGCGAAAAATATTTGATGTCTGGAATGTAATGTGATGATATATGTATGTTATCTGTATTGAATTTGATTAATGATGTTGGCTTAGCTGCGACTGAGTTTGCATGTATCTGTTCTGTAATTGATGCTGTTTTTATCCTTGTTGATGTAAACCATTAAAACGTAATTTTTTAGAAATGGTTTACATTTACCATCCACATCCTCCACTATTCCAAATTCTATATGTATTTTCTAAATGTAAACTATATTTGTAAATCCCAGGCCCTGAAGATGATCTCAATAAAAGATCGAAACGTTGGCACGATAAAGAAAATGTTTTCCTGATACCTACATCACGCCAGACCGCATCTCACGATATCTCAATAATTATCCGTTAACGGTCACTAATCTCTACACATTTATCCGAAAGTCGTGGGTTTGAATCCCTCTCGTGACACTGCCTTTTTTATCTCAACCAATACCGTGCATAAAAATTAATTGAAATTGTTTTGTACGTTTTTTTCTGTATAGTGGCCTAGGTGCGGCTGAATTTACATGTGTCTGTTCTGTAATTGATGTTTTTATAGTTCTGAAGGCTATTTTTTAAAGTGATCAGAAGAGAGTAATGTTTTTAATTTGTGATAAGTCATGAACGAAAGCAATGGACATGTTTGTTGGTTTAACTGTGTTTGATACAGACACATGAATATAAAAATATACAAACATAACCTACATAACAATCACTAACCTAAACACAAAATCAACAGAATAATCAACCAAAACAATTCAACACTAACACTATCTCTCATCACTAATAACACTGCATCTATCAAAAACAGCCAAATAAAAATACATTTTCATGCCATTCATTCATGACCTGTCACATAAATTAAACACATTTCTTTTTTCTGATAACTTTAAAACAGCTTTCAATAATTATAAAACAATTCAATCACATTTTCCGAAATTAAAGATCCGACACAAGTGACAAATAAATCTGACGTATATAATTTGAAAAATCAATTGTTTAAATTGTCCGGCAACTTACGTCGGTATTACAGCCCAATATCAAGATAAGAGATTAAAGCAACATATTTATGATTGCAAAAAACCAAAACAAAATCCTACTGGCTACCCAACATTTCGAATACCAACGCAATTTAGATTTCAACAATCCAAAAATATTAAACACAGAACAAAACAGTAAATGTGGCTTTTACAAATGGTTTACATCAACAAAGATAAACACATCACCAATTAAAGAACACGTGTAAGTTTAGCCGCAGCTACGGTAATATCATAAATCAAATTCGACATCTATAACTCTGAAAAAATCGTTACACGCCGTACATCAAATCTACATAGTCTAAATCCATTTTTCCCACTGTCGGCTCGTTTCATTTCAAAGAAACCGACTAATATTAAAAAAATGAATTTCTATCCGACACACACACACACACAAATGTAACACATCTACACAGAAAACACACAACTTTTAATAATAACAACCGGTAATAAACACGGACCAACTGTATGAAATACCTAAAAAAGATAATAAAAGGTGGGCTCTTTCAACTTTTTGACATCTTAAATTCAGGATCAGTGTTCGTTTTTTTTTGTTTTTTTAATTCATTGCATTTCATGGTCCGATCGACCAAATAACATCTTCGAACAGTGGTAGAGCAGCGGCGTATTTAGCCGAAGGTCGTGAGTTCGAATCCCGCTCATGCTACTGACTCAACCAATACATTACATAAAGATTAATTAAAAAAGTTCTTTTTGCTATTATCTTTCATCAAAACAGCGTAGATAATGGGATCAGTTGATAGGATCAAGCCATACTGTAAATTAATTATATCTTTAAAAGTATAATTAAATATGTATTGCTATTTAAATTATCAAGTACTAATAAGCAAGCACTTATTAAATAAAACAAAATGTCCACAAATGTAATAAAATTATATTATTGGAATGTTTGGGACATTTATTACTTTACTATTCACTCTTATATGCTTGTTTCTCTTCATCTTCATGTTTGTCCTTTTTGTGTTTAACGTCAATTCATCTTAGTTAATTTATGCCCTTTTTATAAGTCACAATTTTTTGAAGCTTTGTATAACTGTGTTTTTTTATTCTTGTACTGTTTTAGTTTGTAAATGATATTTACAAATACGTAGTGAATGAGGCGACAGTTTCTGGATGCTATTATTACTGTATAATGCTAATTTTATATATTGTACTACACGGTAAAGTCAAGTAAGAAGAGCCAGGGGTAAAACGAAAGCACATCGAAGCTTGCGACGACATGAGGACTTTTACCCAAACGAGTTTATCAGAAAACAAATGGAGATGAAAAAACATTTGGTTCGGTTTATGGCCCATGTCGAAGGCCGAGCCTTCGTAAATCAACTCGGAAAATCCATACGGATGTCGTTTTTCCGCGATCAGATGAAAAAGACTAGAGATCACAAATTTTTTATCAAATAACCGCTTACTCACACTTCGGGCGTTTTATTATTCGACGGTTTTGAAACTGTTGGCCCTTCCGAAACCGAAATTTTAGTACAGGCGGATGGGCTTCATTTTACGTTAAATTTAAACGAAATTGTTATAAATTCGGTCGTTGCAAATTTCATATTATAAAGACGGTATTATCTCTAGTATTTGTACTGATCATCTTGGTCCGCCTATTCTCGCTGTTTTTCGAGTTCTCAAGTTAATTACCAATACTTTTTTTTAATTTTAAGAAAATTTCTGTAATCATTTTTTATATAGATTGGTAAGATCATCATGTTTCTTATGTGTAAGATTTTACACACATTGTTGAACCATCTCTACCGCCCATTATTAACGATTTTTTTAACGATTAGTTTGCTCACTATTTTGTGAATTCTTCTTTTTTTCTCATCCAGAAGACATTTGTAGCCACCCAGATCGTCGTTTGTTTAGGGCGAAACCCATCTCATTATTCTTCCTTATCATGTGTCTAAATGAGCTGGAACTCATATCGAGTCGATTTGCAGTTTCACGATAACTCAATCCACTAGAACACAGTTGAACGATACGAATGCGTAATGACACACAATGCTCTCGTATTTTAACCGTTATTATTACCACTGAAGTGGTCAGAAAATAATTTAGAATAACGATGTTCACCCCTGTTTGTGTTTATTCCGGGTTGAAAGGCATAATGAAGCAAGTTTTACATAGAATAATTGAAATTAGTCAAATTAAGCAACAAACAACTGTCCTAATACTTTCTCGACTTCAAAATCACACTCTTAATTATTATTCAGATGACTGAACCAGACCGCATCTCACGATATCTGAATAATTGTCGATTAACGGTCACTAATCTCTATACACTCTTATTTATTATTTTTAAATTATTTTTAATTCGGTAAGTTAATTACCGCAAAGTTAATAGTTTGGCGTAGTTTTTAAATAAACTGAGAATCAATCAATTAACCTTTATATTTTTGACATTAAGAAAAGTCGGGTGGGGCCAATCCTTTTTTAACTCATTGCATACACAGAAGGTTGGGCGCATCCGACGGCCCTGCAGTTGCTACAAGTAACTTGGTTATGTTTATCAATTGTACGTATGTTATATTAATACAGACATAATCCATTTATTACACTCCTAACACTGCAATATTTACTTGCCTCAGTAGGGAAGCATTCAACTTTGTCGTCGGGATTTAGTTTTAGTTCAGTCGTTGATTCTGATCCTGGGGATTTCTAAAGGCTCCTATTGGGAAGGATGGCCTTATGACCTATATGACGATTAATTTTTCAGGTGTGGTGATTAGTGACGATTAGTCGATGATTATTCGGAAATCGTGAGATGCGGTCTGGCGTGATGTAGGTTTCAGAGAAAAGTTTTCTTTATCGTGCCAAAGTTCCGATCTTTATAGAGATCATTTTCAGTGTTCGAAGTGTCTGTTTTCTGTGTAACTGTGCCATTCTTGCATGTCGTGTTGAGAGTGCCAATGTGATATTGCTGTTTTATGTTTATATACTTTGGATTTTGTCTGGGTGGGGAAGGAAGTCGGTATAGAAAGACATTTTTGTATAAGAAGTCGGGTTCTTTGAGGAGAAAAGAGCTGAGGATGGGAAAAAAACGTTGGTAATGGCTCGTCCAGATATCCTTTCCGGATTATATAGACGGGGGATAAATAGGAAAAGGAAAGATAAATTGTTCAAAACTAGACTATGTAAAAATGTTTGATGCGTGATGTGATGATATATATATGTTATTCATATTAAAATTGATCAATGATATTGGCGTAGCTCCGACTGAGTTTACATGTGCCTGTTCGTTAATTGATGCTGTGTTTATCTCTGTTGATGTAAACCATTCCTAAAAAGTTAAAAACGTTTATGTTTGTTTTGTGTGCAATATTTTTGGATTGTTATCAGGATTATTGGTTTGTCAGCATTGAATGCAGAATCTCAAAAATGCTGTCTGCTACAGTATAGCGAATGTAGGATTATAAATCATACTCCGTTTAGGTTTGAATGTAGTGAAAATAACATGCATAGTAGGGTTAGGATGGATTGAAAGATACAAGTGAGACGTGGGAAAGTGGGAAAGGATCAATTGGGGAACGAAGAGTGTGCTAAGGTCATTTTGAACATTAAGGTTAGAGACTTAGTAAGAATCTTGTAGAGCTCTTCTGAGGACTATTGAAATGTGTGTGTTCAAATAGATTGAAGTACGGTTAGGTTGGTCTTTACATTCGGTTCTATAAACCTTCGTGTTGTTTTAAAAATTCTTGTAGCTTGAGTCTTGTGCTGGAATTCTACGTCAGTGTACCGTTCAAAGTCCTTAATAATAACCCTGTGTAGATATAGGTAGTTCCTTGTTAATGACAGGGCTGGAGTTCTTTGGTTAAGTATATCAGTAAGTTGTAAGAGGATGGCCCGATAGATGGACAGTATAAATACTACACAAGAAAGAACCAAAGGACTAGTCATGCACTATGGAAGACAACAAAATTACCATTGTTTGGAAGCAAGAGCATAAAAGGCAGATAGATAAAAAAGAGGCCGATAAATTGGTCAGTGGTAATGTTTTTCTTAGTGACATGTTGTTTCATAATTTGTGGAAATCGTGAGAAGCGATCAAAAATAAGCTAGTTTAGAAAATAAATTTTTAATTTTTTGCTGACGTTTCGACCTTTATTCGGGTCATCTTCAGGACCTGAGTTTATTACAAAAAATATGTTGATTGGAAAAACTACATAACATATGTTGATATTCACTGTTTTCGTGGTCCGCTCGACCAATTAATATATCACAATTAATTACGGTTTTTAGTTGAAATGACAAAATGTTAATGGCACGAGAGGATTCGAACCCACGACCTTCGGCTAGATAAGCCACTGCTCTACCACCTGAAATATGGCAAAAGGAGGGAAAACTCGTAAGGTGAGGTTGAGATGGGGAGTTGGTGTCCGAGTGCATCGAGGTCACGGTAGCTCAGGTGGTATAGCATGCCATTAACTTTTTTTCGTCTCAACTAAAAACCGTAATAAATTGTCATATGTTGATAGTTGAACTGCTGACTGGGCACTCCTAAAGCATTTTTTATTGAATTGGCGCAATAGAAGCAATCCTGAACAGGTGTTGGGGGGGGGGGTTGATCAGAGAGAACTTATTCACTTATTCACACAGGGTCGTCATCAGGCAGCTACCATTTTTACTTTGCGTGTGAACTCTGTTGAGCTACAAGGCATGCTGCAATGGCAATATCAATCAAGGTAAAATGTGAAAAACGAGAGTGGAATATTGGAAACACACGATGGGCGTTCACCCAGATTGCTTACCTTTTATCTGTGGTATTTGTCTTAGAATTTTTTGTAATATCTCTTCGTTAGTTAATCACGTCCGGGGCCAGCATTGGCCGTTTCCTGGTGGCGCCTTCTGTTGTGACATATGGGGAAGACCTTATTCCAAAATGATAAGACATCGTAAGGTCCATTATGTTCTCGACACCCCTCCTGAAATTCAACTTTTATTGGAAATTCCTATAAGAGAAAACGATCAACATTGTCTATATGATCCACCGAAACTGACGTGCGATTTTTGCCAAGAAGCCACCGAAAGTATTGAAAGCATAGAAGCACTGGGAAATCGAGCTACAGAAGCACGAAAAAAATGCCGTGGGACTTATGTACAAAATATTGGGAGAGGACATCTTATTTTTGAAAACACCTTCATAAAAACCATAAGGGCCATCCAAAAATCACTTGTCCTATGTGCGAAAAAACGCCAGCTTGAAAATCACATTTACCCAGCCATATGGCCAAACACCATAGAAATTTAAGCTCTTTAATTGTTGGCAATATCCTTAATATGAAAACTACTATGCACGTGAAAAGTGCATGAATGTGTTTATGAAAGGATAATTAGTAAACACCGTAAAAAAATGCAAAGGTGTTTTATCATTAACCGATCATAAAACTGGTAGCACAAAACGTTTTTCAAATGCTTCACTTAAAAATTTAAAAAATTGTCTTAATGTATCAAATATAAAACCATTCCTAATCATTAAATGTATTATTGGTCATTTTATAATTAAGACATTTTACGTTATTTCCAACAGGCGCAAATTTTTTAAAAGATTTCAATAGTTCTTCGTCTCTAGTATTATCTCTACTAGATACCCTACTTTATCTCATTAATTAATCGTTAATTAGAAGCTGCTATATAAAGGACATGAGTTTCTAATTTTATTGAAGATTCCAAAAACCTCCTGCTCTTCCCCGGCCTGTTAAGAAGACCGAAGGCTTACAACTTCGTTATTTATGGTAAATTAACCTGTAACGAAACCCATGGAACTTCCCTTTTAAAAAGAATTATTTTAATTTTATTCACCCTAACAGAATTAATTACTTGTGCATTGAACGTTCATTTAATTGGCTCCTTGTGGCCGGCCGAGGGTGAATATGTCGGGGGGAAAATCAATGATTTAACTCGATTTGGTCAAAAACCCTTGGAATGGACACACAAAAAGTAAGGATCTAATATTCGTAATTCGCAATAATTTTGTTGTTTAAAGTTTTATTTTGTAAATTTTTATGAAAAAACGATTTAATCATTTTATTAATCTAATTTAAATTTTATTTATAATCTGAAGTTTGGCTGTCATGTGAAATATTTCCTCACCAAGAAATTTTATTATTTATCTGCGATTCAGCAGTTTAAATTACAAGAATATGAAGATGTATTCAAGTGGCATACCTGTTGAAATCGAAAAAAATCACGAATGTGTTCTATGAACGTTAACAAGGATTGGATAAATAAATTTAATAACTAATTTCTTTCAATTAATTAATCTAATCAAGTAAGCGGTTGAACTGAAAACGTTAGTGTCACCAGAGGGATTCGAACTCATGACCTTCCGCTCAATACGTCGGTGCTCTATGGTGACTTCTTTGGTCAATCGGCACTTGACTTCGTTTTAAATATTGACTTTTTCTTGCAGTACATCATACAATTAATGTACTATTTTGTTAATTTGGTCAAGATTGGAGATAAATAAATATAAAGCGGTTTTTTAATTGTTTATGTATTTCAAGCATTATTTATTAAATAGGTATATTTTGTGTTTCAATTGGCCAAATAACTTCTTTCAATTGATTAAGTTTTTTATGTAAGGTATTGGTTGAAATAAAAACTTAGTGTCAAGATAGCTCAGGTGGTTAGAACAGCGGCGTATTTAGCCTAAGGTCGTGGGTTCGAATCCCGCTCGTGACGCTGACTTTTTATCTTAACCAATACCTTACTTAAAAACATCAATGTTGAAACAAAAATTCTTTCTGGAACCATTTATATCGTCATATTTATAATTATCCTACTATGTGTAGCAGTTATTAATTATATATACTAATTAATTGAAAAAGGTTAATTGGTCAATCGGACTACGAACTGTAATGGATTTAACAATGTAGCATTGTCAATCTGTCAATAATGTCATCATGGTAAACAACTCGTTCAATACTGTGGAGGTTCGGCTATTCGTGTCACCAACTTTGCCATTAGATTCTAAAATGGAAACCAAAAGTCATAATTACCTAATGATCTTTTCGACGACTTTTTTCCAAATAAACAATGATAACTCCAAAACTAGAAGGTTTCCTAAAAATCCGTTGTTACCACTGAAACTACGTTATATTTCCAATAAGATTTGATCAATACTAATTTGAAAGTATTGAAATAAGTGTTTCAGTAGCAAGAACTTTGAAATTATTTTTTTTTCAAAGTTGAAAAACTCACTGTGGTGATTTTAAACTCCTATTTCCAAACCAGCAAATTTCCGAAAACGTACTCCATTTCATGTCCTTTTTAGTGGTGAAATTGCTTTTTTCTAAATTATTTTTTTCAAAGAGGAAGAAATTAGTGAAAGAAAAGAAAACCGTGGTTGTAGGAATTGTAAGGTGGTAAGAATAACAAAAATAATAAAAAAATTAAAAAAACTTAAGGAAATTTTGAAGGATTTATTAAACTTTTTTAATTTTGATTCGAAATGTTCTCCACCCTCCGCAATATATTTCCGATGCGTTGCTGTAGCATAAAACCCGCAAAACCTCCACATAACATGTATGAGCGTATTATTCGTTAGAAAAAGTAGCCATAATGTTAATAAGATATCACAAATATAACTAAATACTTTTTGAATCTCAAAACTTTTTTTATTCCGGAAAACAATATTGCAATAATCCTTTAATCAAAGTTGCAATCGTATTGGTAACTAGGTAAACACTTGCAATATTTTGGTTTCGAACCCTAAAATAAAAAAACGTTTTATAAATTTATTCAAAATAACCCCTTAAGTTTTTGTTTTATTTTCGGCATTTCATCTTCCAATCCGTCAGCCATGGTTTTTCCCTTTCCTCCATCAATTTGTTTATCTTTGAAAAAAATTATTATAGACGAAATTACACCAGTGAAAAGGATCTTAGATAGAGTTTTCTGAAATTTGATGGTCTCTAGGTTTAGAAATAGTATTTTAGCAGCCCCATTTTAAATTTTTCAACTTTGAAGAAAAAAATTATTTGAAGTTTTGCTACTAAACCGCTTATTTCACAAATGTTTAACCAGTATACTATCGATCACATCTTATTGGAAATTTAACGTAGTTTTCAATGGTATCAACGGATTTGCCCAAAACCTTTTAGTTTTGGAGTTATCGTTATTTATTTGTAGCAATGTCGTGAAATCTTAAAAATCAGATAATGAGAATATCTTCGAGACTGTAAACATTTGGGCCATAATTAATTATTAATTTTCTTTATGGGATTTTAATTTTAATGGAGAATTTAATGGCAAAGTTTTAACGCGAGTAGCCAGACAGACTTCTTCTATACAACCTGAACCCCGCTTGAATATAAAAGGAGATTTTAAATAGGTGCCCGATAATTAATGAAGATTGCAATCTTCGACAGGAGATTACAGACTTGGGTTCATCGAGTTCAAAGAAACTTTTTTGCAATGCGTCTTAGGAACCTTACAAATATATTTCAGCTAATGTTTTTTACGTGGTCTTTGCCTTTGTTGTGCTTGCGTTTTAACGTTATTAACTATTATTATTGTTTAGCCAGTATATTTTTTTTTTTAGGTAGGATAATAATATATTATCCAGGATTGTTTTAGTCAGATTACCTATATAAAAAGTTATAAAAACCAAATGACGCTTCCAGTAAATTAAGTGAAAACTTTTTTAACAATCCAAATCAATTTGATCTTTTTTAAGCAGCAACCTCTAAAGCTTAAATCTTAATAATTAATATAATTTGGACTTAATCATTTTTTTCTTAAATTTCCTGTGTTCCTGTTGATAATTGATAAATCTTCTGAACTTTATCCAATTTCCACGGCAATGAAGCCACTGGACAGCTCCATTTCTCTCCTTTGAACCTTTGGTTTATACATTATTACAACGAAATAAGATTAGGATAAATTCAACATTCCCCAAACCAGGTTTGTGTAAAAAATATTTTGCCCTACTTTGTGAGCAAGTAACCAGAATAGTTCATATCGTTTTTCATTTGTTATTGTTTAAATACCGTTAATCAACATTATATTTACACAGAAGGATTAAGTGTTTACACACCGTAATACCAAGAGGATAATATGCCGATTCCCAAACAAAGAGTGTTTTGAACATTTCATTGTAAAGTGTAAGCTTCTTCTAAATTATCTTTCTCGTGGTTGCAAAAACATAATTCGTGAGCGCTTAATGGATAAATATAAGCTCGCAACTAAGGGGCGGCCGAAGCAGCTCGTAAATTCTGCACAATAAGTTGAAACAGTGAGAGCACTGCCCGTGAGCGATTCGTGAAAGAGGGGGTTATAGATGTAAATGTACTCTGATCAGGTAGAACTGGTAAGCTGCTCTCTCACAGATTGATTTGCTTCGAAAGCGCAATGATTCATTTCGTGTTTTTGGAAAGTATGTTGAACTTTTTTGGGAGACAAAGTTTACACATATTTGTTTTATGCGCCCAAAAATTTTCTGAAAACATTTTTTTGTGGCGAAAAACCAAAAAATATTTTCGCTCAGAAATTGCGTTTGAATTTTGCTTTCAAAATGCTTCAGAAGCATTGTTGACAAAATTTTTATGTGAAACATCGAAATTCTGCGAGGAAAATTTACCCGCCTAATCCAGCCAAAAAATGTCTATTTCCTCAATTTAAATGTTCAATTTATCACCAAAAAGGATTTATTGAAATTTACAAATTCATGTCTGTAGCGTTCTTTTGTCAATAAAAATTTCTCTAATTCTCTGAACGCTATTTATTGGATGGAAATTGAATATAATTTATAATTCAATTATTAATAAGCCTATTAGATAGATCTAGAAATAAGAAAATATTCGAAGTGTTCACACATAAAAAAATGTCAATAGCTAAAAAGAAAGCATAATACGAACCAGAGTAAAATGGAACTATTTTCCATGTGCCCAATTTTCATTTCAAGTTCACCCGACTTAAATTTATAGAGAGATATGGGTAAAACTCTCACAGAACTGGAAGAAATCGTGGAATTACGATCCTTACTCTTAGACACCACACTCTCGACAAAAGAGACTAAGATTCTATGAATAATTCCATGTAGCCAATTGTAGAAAAGACCAAACAACAAAATACCCACACCCAGACCGGTATATAGTCCGACTTTTATTTCATCACAGATTCACACCTTGACCAAATTGGTCCAAAATATTAACCCGTTAACACCCAGAGTAGATCCCTCCCCTCACAAATCTCAAGCATCTATGCTTCAATATTACCAAATCATCTAAATCTCGATGCTGAAGAAAGTAAAGATATTCCTCTATCTATCATAAAATATTTTTCAAGCTAAAAGGTTCCACGCCTCCGACGCTAGAAGCTATGGTCAATTTTAAACTGTTTTTCTTTCCAAATTATATCAAATAAACAAAATAAACTCCGACTTGGTAGAAGTGTTTAAATGCGTTGTCGTCTTCAAGCCAATCCTTTTCTCAGACGATTAGCGATTAATGATCCGTAACCACTATCCAGGGTAGGGTAGCTCGCCTGATAGCAGAGCGTCTTCCTGGAAGAAAAATATTTAGAACCTTTTTGTTATTACCATGAGGAAATCTATCAAATCAAATAAGCCAACCTCAATACGTCCCTCTCAGAATGCTAGAGGCAATCATCAGCAACATAAACTGAGGAGTAAGTTCTAGTTGGCACATTGCCCAAAAACCTCTGCGAATTGCACAGGACAATATGTTCTGCAAAGAAACTCGAAATCTCATGGAATTTTTCGAATTCTTATTTACATTAAACGGGCACCAAATATACGCAAGATAGAAAAGGTATTCTTCTAACTAGAATAACAAATTTCGAAATGTCAGCGGCTCTCAAAAACATGAGAAAATGTACTTAATCGACTTTGTATCTGTCATCGGACAATTTTAGGTTAATCCGTCGGCAACCTTCACCAAGTCCCAAAAACAACCACGGCCCCATAGGAAAAAATTATAATCGGGTTTAAATACGAGAAAATTACCCAAATAATACCTTACAAAATTAATAATTATTGGCCAGTTCAGGTCCAACAAAAGCCTTACGCTATTTATAGAAAATAAGAGAAGCATCTTAAATTTGAGATTTTAGAATAATCACATTCATGTCGAAGATAACTTATTTTTCGTCCTAAAGATCTTCAATTATCCAAATGTGTTTTCCAGTTTTTTGTTTTGCATTGACCTTTAGTTTAAAAAAACATTATTACACAACAAAAATCATTAGACCAAGCTGTAAAAACGGCGAAAATGCAAAACGCTTTGATATATTAAATCAACCAAAACGATCAAACTCCTAGTTGATCACGCTCACCCAATAAAAAAAAAACTCGCAGTTATTCCAAAATTACACTTTTAGTTGTCCGCTTTTTGATGAGTTTTATGGGAAACCATGAGGGAGGCGGGAGCTCGTTGGCAACCCTGCAAGCCCGCCGCCCCTCCAGTCAGTCGCCGAAGCCCAAAACCGCCGGACGTTCCGCCCCCGCCAAACCGTGGCGTAACTACATTCAACAAGTTGCGTGTTGAAAAATGTAAGTAACGTCCAGCCGACAACTGGAATTTTGTCCCGAAGACATTTTATAACATGGGCTACGACAGAAGCTTAAAAAAATGGCCGTTAATCTGAATATTTTATGTTCAATATCTGAAAAATATTTTATTTTGTATTTTTTATTTAGTATTATATAAAAATTTCAAATTTTGTGTTGGAAATAGGTAGCTCGTAAGGATTTGTGCTCCATACAGTGAAATATTATTTTAAAGGAAAGAAGTTCAATATAAAGTATTTATCTTTAACTCATTACCTTAAAATATGAACTCGAGACAAATACAGACAACGTTTGTGAATTGTAAATAACGAGACCATCCCTGAATAAATTGAAAGGTCAAAAATTTATTAACGTTATAAAAGTTAAAGGAAAAAACCAACTTTCTACATTTAATTCTATTTATTTTTTAATTTTTAGTCATAAAATAAAGATTAATAGTTGATTTAAAACGTACACACAAAATTAGTAGCTTTTTGTTTGTGTTACTAATCTTTTTACGACTGACGGAGCTTCAGTTACATACCGTTAGTTATATCCAGCGGCTTCGGGCAACCGGAAGTCTCGATCGAAGAGATGATCCATTTTAAAAAGATGATTACTACTAACAGTAAGTTGTTTTCAACGATCCGGATGTTTTGTATTTAAATTTAAATTGTGTTTTGCTTCTTTGAATTCCGACAATTTGTTCGATTTAGGCAAGTGTTCTTTAACTTTCGTTTTTATTTCTCTATCGCTTTGTTCTATACATTTAATTTCGCAATCGTTACAATTAAGTTGGCATCCCCGCTTTTTGTCAAGGACCTTTTCTTTTTAGGTTTTGAGAGGATATTTCTAAGTGAAAATGTACATCTAAAACCTATTCTAAAACCTTCTTGTTTAAGAATTTTACCTTCTTTTTCTGATAGTTCACCAATATTGCCTACTGAAAATACATATAGTATATCAGAAAAAGTTAAAAACAACAACAGTGTTACATGTTTCAATGAAGATAGGAAACTAGATTTGTTTGAGAAATTTTAAATTAAAAAATGTACAATTGTACACGGAAATAAGGGCATTAATAATATAATAGATTTTGATCTACCTCCAATTTTAAATATCTACTTAAATAATATTAGACGTACAAAATAATAACATAAAATAATTTTATTTTTATTAATTTATTAATCCACTATTAAGGTATTATTTTAAATCCATCATATTTAGTGGTCTATTGACAAAATTACTTCTTTCCATTAATTCATTTTTTTATGTAAGGTTTTGAGATTCGAACCCACGACCTTCCACTAAATACACGCTGCTCTACTAAAACTATACTAAAGCACTGTAGCTCGAGTATTTAGCCGAGTTCGAATCCCGCTCGTGGCACTAGCTTTTTCATTTCAACCAAAACCTTATATGAAAAGTATTATTTTAATTTTTATCTTTTATATTCATTCATTTATAATTAACTTTTTACAGTATTTATTAATATAATGTTTACTTGTGTTATAATTTCCGCTTTCTGCACGTTCAAAATTGAGCGGCATTAAAAACCAGCTGCTCATTGGAACGTCGCGTTGGCGGGGGTATCGACGGGTTCACTTTTGCAATTCATGTCGGGAGACTACAACCATCGAAGAACTCCTTCAACCTGATGATGAGCTAAAAGCTCGAAATGCGGATCGTTCAAAACGACTTACCGTGAGCAGGAACTATCTTTTTAAAAAGAATTGAACACGGCCCTCATTCCTCCGTTCGTCATTTCTATTGAGATGGTAGTGGTCGTAATTAGCGTTCGAGCGTTAGAGATCGCTTTATTGCTCATGATGCATTACGAAACCATCGTCCTAATGCATGGGTGAACTCAAAAACAATCGTCAGAAGGCTTCTTGAGAATAAATTAGGAATAGGAGGAAATTGTCTATCCACAAATCAGCATCTCGCTTATTCATTTGAACAATAGTTTCACTACCAAATTATGTTAAAATGATTTTATTTTTTTAATAAATAGAAGTGTCCAGTTATATTTATATCTTGGTATTTCTATTTATGGTTTAAGTATACACATCAATTTAACCTTTTAAATATTAAAATGATCAAAAAACAGGGTTCAATTTTAACTTCACCCTCAAAATACTTAATTTTGTACCGAGTATATTTCTGAAAAGTGAAGGGACAAATAATATAAAAAGTTGGCCAAGTCTTAAACTGATTTTAAAGTTCCACGGTGTTTGAAAACAACGAGCCCATAATTATTTTCTGAATTTCGTTAAGACAACTAAATAGTTTTGATTTAGACAAGATCCCATAACATTTCCATTGTTATCTCAACGAGGAGTTACAAAACTGAAAGGAGGAAATCGGAAGTTACGATGACTATAAATTCGTTTGTTTCTAGGACTGGTAATGGTGAGGTCAGCTCGTAAGCCTCGCTACTTTATAAGTTGGATTAAAGTTTATATTTTCAATTATCCCTTGAAAGGATTTATAATATACAAAAATGTTGTTATAATGTACGAATTTAAACGGAAGGAAGAAGAAACATACACTGACCGACGTTAAGATTCTGCTTCCAATCTTTTGCCGAACTAGTTTTTCTTTTTGACCGATTCACTACTAATTTAATTAATTTGTTCTTACCAAAAACCCATCGTGCCGACTTTCAAAATCGTTCATTGAAACTTTGTTTTAACTACTTTTTTAATATGATTTCAACTTCATGACCTTGCCATATCGCTCATGGACGTTCGGACGTTAATATTATCAAATATTTCACAGCAGACCAGTAATCTATAACTTAGTCGTTACCGATTATTTTGGTCTGCTTAACCTCGCTAGGTTGGCTTTGACAGGCACGTTTCGCCATCGTCAGTGTGACTATAATATTTGTATGAGGCCATGTTTACTTTATAAAAACGTGAGGGGTTAGTGCGTAATCTTTTTTTATCGATGCCTTTGAAGGATTATGTTTTTTATTGTTCCCGTGGGATTTTCTGATCGCACGCCATTTTTCGTTATAATTGGTTTAATGCTTCGAAGTTGCAAACGATGTGTGGTGATCAGTGATCATTAATTGATAGTTATTTAGAAATCAAGAGATGAGGTTTCAGAAAAACATTTTCTTTATCGTGAACGTTTCAATCTTCATTGAGATCATCTTCAGGGCCTGGGATTACACAAGTTCACAAAAGTTCACTATTTTTGTGGTCCGCTCGACCAATTAATATATGACAATTAATTACGATTTTTAGTTGAGATGAAAAAGGTAATGGCAAGAGAGGGATTCGAACCCACGACCTTCAGCTAGATACGCCGCTGCTCTACCACCTGAGCTATCATGACCTCCATCCACTCGGACATCGACCCCCCCATCTTTATCCACTTCACCTTAAGAGTTTTCCCTCCTTTTACCATATGTTTTTAGATGAGATGATATCACGATAGCTCAGCAGTAGAGCAGCGGCGTATCTAGCCGAAGGTCGTGGGTTCGATCCCCCTCGTACCATTAGCTTTTTTTCAGCTCAACTAAAAACCGTTATTAATTGTCATTACACAGAAGGGAAACACTTTGAGTGAGTAGAAATACTTTATTGTATAAATTCACTTTTATACCTCCAAAATGTAATTGTTAAATGAAACAACGTTTGTAAATCCCAGGCACTGAAGATGTTCTCAATAAAGATCGAAACGTCGGCACGATAATGAAAATATTTTTTTGAAACCTACATCACACCAGACCGCATATCACGATTTCTAAATAGTTACTGAAGTTAATAATCGTTTATGTGATTGTCTTAGATGTTCTATTTTCAATTGATTCGTATGACGCGACGCGATTGACACTTATGACGCCTGTGACGCGATTGACACTTATGACGCCTGTGACGCGATTGACGCCTATGACTCGACGCGATTGACGCTAATGACGCG
>CM077104.1:30869422-30883269 GCA_039619505.1 Cimex hemipterus | reverse complement strand
TTTTTTTTTTTCAGATAGTACAAAGAAAATGTCTTCTCTCTTGTCCAGCGATGACGACAGCCGCAGTTCTGGAGATAATATTCTTGACGAAAATAATGTAATATTAACGTTGGAGAGTGCTGGAATTAAATTTATTGATACTGAAGAAGCGTCAAAAGTGGAAAAAGTAGTGGTCGATCCTGTTGACTCAACTAAAAACATTGATCTCGAAAACCTGGATTTTTTTCTAACCAACTGTGATAGTGAAAGAATTGAAGACTATGAAACAATATTTGAATTTGACTGCAATGAATTGAGACCTGACTACGCCATTGTAAATGAAACTGACTGTGATATCAGGAGAGTTGATGATTGTGAAGCAGTATTTCAACTAGACTGCAACAATGTGAGACCTGCCAACGGAATTGTCAATGAACTTGAGTGTGATATTGAATTAGAAAAAGACTGTGAAACGGTACTTGAAGACTGCAATAATGTGATAACTGACAACGCTTTTGTCAAAGACTCTGACTGTGATAATGTTAACGTACCAGATACTTTAATTATAAGTACTTCACCAGATAATGTAGTGTCTACCACCGAATCCTCGGCTCCCGGACTCGAAGAAAATATCACAAACACTGAAGAGACGAGTATTTTATCCCATGATAAGAAAAACAAACTTTTGAGAGAAAAAGGCGAAGAGTACATTGGGTGGATAAGGAAGGATGGTAAAAACTGCAGAGGAGGCAGTAGAAGTGCACGGAAGATGGGACCACGATGCACATCTGCTACCTGCCGAAGTTCCAAAACAAAAGACTGCGAAAAAGTTTCAGAGGAAATTAGGAGGTATCTCTTCGACATTTTTTGGACTAAAATGTCTTGGGACCAAAGAAAGGTTTACGTATGTGGAACAGTAACGAGACAGCCCGTGAAAAGGCCTACTACAGAAGGACCATCAAGAAGACAGGCAAGCCTGAAATACGTCATTAAGGACAAAGAAGGGAGCGTGTATAGGGTTTGCAAAAAGCTATATCTCTCCACTTTTGGGATTCAGGAGTTCATGGTTCTGGGATGGACGAAGTCTGAAACCAGCCAAATGGGAATGCACGCCTATAAAGATTATACCCCTAAAAGAAAATTTGCAAAAGGAAAAATTGAAGAAAGAACGTTTTTACAATCATTTTTTGATTCTTTACCGAAACTACCGTCACATTATTGTCGCCAATGGTCGGACAAAAATTATATTGAACCAATTTTTGGTGACAATAATATGGAATCAATCTATCGAGAATATAAAAGGTTGTGTGAGTCCCAAAATAAAAATCCACTTTCTACTAACACATTTTCACGAATGGCAAAGGACCAGAAAATTGGGTTCCAAATACCCAAAAAAGACCAGTGCGACACCTGTATTTCATTCCAAACCAAAAACATCACAGAGGCTGACTACAAAGGGCACATCCAAAGAAAGGAGGACGCCCGGAAAGAAAAAGAAGACGACAAAAGGCTGGGCGAAGAAGGTACACACGTTGTATTAACGCAGGATCTACAGGCTGTTAAGGTGTGCCCAATGCTTAAAGCATCTGCCCTGTACTACAAGACAAAACTTTGTGTGCATAACTTTTCTATCTTTAATGTCAACACCCATCACTGCAGGTGCTATTGGTTTGATGAGACAGAGGCTGACTTGACCGCGAATACATTCGCATCCTGCATAATCGACTATATTTTGCGCACGTCTGATGATGATTTCTCAAAACCAATAATAATCTGGAGTGATGGGTGCGGATATCAAAATAAAAATTCTACAATGTCCAATGCACTTCTGTCACTAAGTGTGACAAAAAATGTAATTATATACCAAAAATTTCTCGAAAAAGGGCATACGCAAATGGAGGTCGACTCAGTGCATGCGTTGATCGAGCGTAAGTTAAAAAATAAAAATGTATTCCTTCCAAATGACTATGTCAATGTAACTTTAAGTGCTAAATCTAAAATGCCTTACTACGAGTGCACGCGATTATCTTATGACTTTGTTAAAAATTATTGTCATCCAAAATTAATAAAGTATAAGTCCATCAGACCTGGTAGAATGTCGGGTGACCCAACTGTCAGTGATATCAAAGTAATAAAATATAGCCCCGACGGAACCATTAAAATAAAAAAAGACTTTAAACAAGAATCATTTGAATCTTTGCCAGAAGGGAGAAAATCCCTTTCAGTAAAAACCCTTGATAATTTTCCTCAACTGCAAAATTCAAAATTGAAAATTAAATATTCTAAATGGAATCATCTCCAACAGCTTAAAGATGTGATCCCAAAAGATTTCCATTCCTTTTATGACAATTTGCCGCATGATGAACCCCAATCGGATTCCCAAAAAAAAAGGAAAAAGAATTGAAAATTAATTCAGATTGAATTTTTATTATTAATAATGATTATCAAAGAATTCTTTTGTATACGACTATAAATTAGTGTAGATTTGACCATTATTTTGTTCTTCTACTTAAATATACATCAAAATGTCATTCCATGATTTTTTTAATATTATTTTTTGTCGTATTTTTGAAATACAAAAAATTTTGTTTGATCAATGTTTTTTTATCGACCTTTCAACAAAATGCAAAGTAACTAGAAACTTCATGAGGAACTACGTAACTGACATTTTGGATGAGATCACAGATGTGTAAGTACGTATCTCACAGTTCTAGGATAATATTAATCAAATTATAAAAAACATATGGAATAGAATTTAAAAAATGCATTAAGTATAAATAAATTCATTTATATAACATCTTGATGTGCATACATGGATATAAAACGTTTTTTGTCCCTCCTGAAAAATTTTGATTTTAACAGATACGAGCTTCCACTTCTCGGGCGTCGATATGTTCAAGAAGGAAAGGCATACCGCATTAGCTATCCGCAAAATTCTGTACTGATAGCCCGAGATGTGATTTTTGTTGAAAATAAAAGGAAAATATGAAGCCATAATTCATTAAACAAGAATGAAGAAGAAAATAGAGAAGAAATTAAAGAAAATGACAGTGAAAATGATTAAAACAAGAAATAGCGTGCAGAAATTAGTTCTATTAGGGAACACCCCAATAATTGATAATCAAAGTGCTTATAATCTACGCAATCGAAATACACTAAAAAAACCAATTTCACTTAAAAAGAGCGACAATTGTCCCGATAACCTTGAAAAAATAATGAAATACCTAACTTTCTCAAAACTAACCATATGAACGAAGAGGAAAACTGCAAAATTATAAATCTAGTTAATAAATTTCCTGAAATCATAAAAAGAGAAAAGGATCAACCAGTTTACTCGAAAAACTATATGTATCTGTACCCTTAAAAAAGGATGTGCAATTCGAAGTAGATAAATTGTTGGAAAATAAAATTATTAGTCCCAGCTTGTCATATCCAGGATCACGGTCATTGATTTCATAATTTCGAATACAAATGTCATAATAATTCCGAGTTGAATGGCAAATATAAAGTAACTCGAAGACATACGACCAATACCTCCGCGTAATTCATCACCCATGGTTTTTGCGACGCTTCTGAGAAAGGTTTTGCTACTGTGCTTGATGTACAAATTACCGTTCCGAACTTTAATATTTGCACTCATCTCATGTCTGCTAAAACTCGGCTGCCTCCTCTTAAAACAATATCATTCCAAAGACTGGAGCTATGTGCTGCTCATTTATCGCCAAAACAATTCAAATCGCTCGAAGAATTTAGGGTGGTCAATACCATTAACGAAATTCTTTTATTTTATTTTCAGACTCCACAACTGTTCTGAGTTGGTGCCATCTATCACCCCATCCACAAGGGGTTTGTTGCAAATAGAGTTAGCTACATTTTGTCTTACTCCCACACTACTACGGTGGAATCACGTTGCCTCTTCGGAAAGCCCTGCGGACATGACCACGGGAGGGATTTTACCTACAAGCCTTGAAACGATTTGTGGTGGAATGGATCTCATTGGATGAATAAACACTATTTGAAATGTCCTCCAGTCCCTGTCCGTATTCTGCCTGAACGCAAAACCCACTCACAAATTCTTATAACATTTCATCACAGACTCTAGACAACTCTAAGAAAGTCGTTAATAGAGAACTTTTCTAAGTTTAATAACGCCTCGGACAGAGGAAAAACTGCTTTTGTCATTCCTACCTGTGTTATGTCATGTCTGAAAGGTCCTGCTGCTTAAAGAAAAGGACTATGACTTCAAAGGAATATATGAACGTGATGACGTAAATAGAAAAGTATTGTTGCAACAAAATTTTTGCAGCAATTAGAAAAATGAATTCCTACCTGTAAAAGAAATTAGAGTATCAAAAAACCAGCTCCTTGGTTAATGATCAAATTAAAAAATTGATGCAGGATAGGGATTAAGCATTAAGGAACTATACAAAAGATAAAAATGCAACAAACTGGCAAAATTATACAACAATTAGGAATAGCGTTAAAAACATTGTATGAAATACAAAACATAATTTTCAACTACAATTGAACAATGTATTCCATCAAAAATTTTTTTGGAAAATAATGAAAAATAGTGGGGCAAATGGGAAAGAATCTGAATCTAGGGAACCTATTGTAAATTTAAATGAGCTTAATAAATACTTCATCGCACTAGGTAAAAGTAAAGATATTCATACATTTAAGGAAACCATTAACCACTGTACAACCATTTCAAGAAACAATGATAAACGAGATGAATTCCTGTTTTCATGTGTATCAACTGAATCTTTGGTTAAAGCATTAGGAAGCATAGTATCAAAATCTATATGCCCAGACGATATTTCAATAATATTATTAAAGTTAATAAAATCAAGTATAAGCAAGGTTAATTTTGACGATTATATAGCGACGATAAATTTGAATTAAATAAATTACAACCTATTCCAACAAAAACTGGCCAAAATATAGTAACTATTCCGGAAGGTAAATATGTTCTTAAATCCAAACTTAATGACATAACATATTTAACAGTCGAATGTATTAAAAACAAAGTTTACCATTGTCCACAAATTCTAATATAGAATCAACAAAATCATTGCGAAAAAGAAATCACCTTACACACAGTGCGTCTACGAGGAGCTTCAGATCAGCAACAACCTATTCGTTACAGAAATCAATCATTTTTTATCCACCTTCATCACACCAGGGAAAATCCAGATCACAGACGACATACGATGGTGTCATTACTGAGGAGATCACGTGACACGAGGACCGGGGAAGGGGGTGGGGTGTGTTCCCCCCTTTTAAGCGGGAAGGAGAAGTCAAGAGGAGGGAAAAGAGGCGCCCCTCCAAAACATTAGAAAAGAACAGGCGGCAAAACTGGGACGGTTGGCAACACTGAGGGGATGGTGTTGACGTCAGGGGAAGGCGAGAAAACGGCGCAGTACGCACTGAGGACTACGCAGCTGTGGGTGTTGGGGACAATGGCGTTCTCCATTCTAGCGACATCTATTAAATTACATTCAAATAAAATTCTATTTATTTAATAATCCTTACAATATATGTAGGATGTTCACCGCCACTACGTCAACGGAGGCCCTACATGGCGGGAACTCTTTCTCTCCCCTCTATCTGGGCCCCAGCTGACAGTTTTTAGTTGTTACCACCACGCGGTCCTACGAGCACGGTTCTTTTTACGCTAATGTATTTTAATGTTAACTAGTTATCATTTTACTTTTGTTTATGTGTTCTTTACCAATAAACTTTAAATCTTTATCTTCTTATTTGTGGGAGACCTTTAATTCCCTACATATGAAGGGGTCAGGGGAAAAACAGTATAACTCCATTTTTTCGAATTTTAGATTTTAACGCTATCTAGTAGATTTAGAAGAGACGAATCGAATGGAATACGCTGTTTTGGAAAAAAACCCGCTAAAGGCCTTTATTTTTAAAGAAAAAGTTTCGGTGGTCTGGGGAAAAACAGTCCAACTCCGCAAGTTGTAGGGAAAAACGATTTAACTCCACTTCCTGTGGAATTCACCCCTCCATTAGCACAATATTGCGTCAGCCTTAGTTTTGATTTCTTTCAGTGTTGGTTGATTCCTTTGTTGATTAGAAGAAGTGTATTATTGCTTTTGCCAAAATAATGAGTGCTTACAGTGTCAGTGACGACGAAGAGGAAAATCTGAAGAGTAGGAAATCAAAAAAGAGGGAAAAAACTGGAAGGATGACGGATGTGATGAAAAAATTGAAATCATCGACCCACGAGACTGGCCACGCGTGTTAATGTATGAACCAGTGCTTTAATATAATTACACTAGAAGAGCGTATCAGAATAATCCGCCAATTTAACGACCTTGGAGATTATAATGAACAATCAGAACACCTCTGTGGACTAATTTCAGTTCTACCAATAGCACGACGCCGCTCTGCCGGACCAAATAGATTATTAGCCAAAAACGCGTCTTTTTCCTATAGAGTCCGTTCATTTGTTGACTCTGAATTGCAGGACGTAGTTGTGTGCCAAAAAGCCTTTTTAGCAATACATGGCATAACATCAGGAAGACTTCAACATCTGCGTCAAAACCTCGTTCTAACAGGCGATGCACCGATAGACAAGAGAGGGAAACACCAAAACCGGCCTAAGAAAATTTCGGATATGACTACGAACACCGTTTGCCAATTCATTGGGTCTTTGAAAGGTCGAAATTCACATTATTCTTTAAAGGACAGCCAAAAAATTTACTTGCCGGAGGACTTGAACATTAAGAAACTGCACAGGTATGTTGATTTTTAATTCGTATTATTTCAATTTTTTTATCTTAATATTATTATTAATTTGGTTTATATTATTGCAGATTATACTTGGAAAAACATGCTGAGTATACACTGTCCTACGAATCATTCCGCCAAATTTTTGAGAATAAATTCAACATTAGTTTTGGATATCCACGAAAAGATACTTGCAGTTTTTGCGATAAAATTGCTGTAGAAATTTCAGCTCTTCAAAATGATTTATCTGCAACGATCCCTTCTGTTCAAGACAACGCTTCAATTATGCAAAAGATAAAAGCAAAGGAACTGGAAAAAACACTTCACCTCAAGAAAGCCGAAGAATTTTATAATATAAAAACGAAATTTCGAAAATTGGCAAAAAAAGAAGTCAATTTCGAAGCAGTAGCCATGGACTTCCAGAGAAACGTGCCCGTGCCGAACATCACCACCAACGATGCGTACTATCGACGTCAACTTAATTTTATGTCATTCAATATTCATGTGCTTTCAGACTCTTCTTCAGTGTTTTATACATATGACGAAACTGAGGGTAAAAAAGGAGCCGACGATGTTTGCTCCATGTTAAATCATTTTGTTTCGACGGTTTTATCAAAAGATGTATGGAACCTCGTCATATTTTGTGACTCTTGCTCTGGGCAAAATAAAAACTTCACAGTATTCCGTTATTTGCACTATCTTGTCCACAGAGTTAAACGATTTGAAACAGTAAGAGTGGTTTTTCCAATTCGAGGTCACTCATACATGGAATGCGATCGGAACATGGCATACGTCAACACAAAATCATATGTTGAAATTCCAGAGGATTGGCGGGAAGTATTGCTGCAAAGCAGAGTGAAGCCTAGCCCATTTAAAGTAGTTCACTGTGGAAAAGACATGCAGTTTGAAAATTGGACAGAACATCTTTCCAATTTTTACAAACCCAAATGCTCGATTCCCACGAGACCGATTCGTGTTTTAAAAATGGATACATCAAACCCTAACATTTTTTATTCAAAAGTTTCTTATTTTGGCTCGTTCAGACTCACGAACATTGTAAAAGGAAAGGCAATAAGAAAGGGAAAAAAAGAAGCTACCAACACCATGAATCCGCCACCACTACGAAATTTGTACCCGACACGACTTCCGGTAAAAGCTGCAAAATTGAAAGATCTCCTTCATTTGAGTCAGTTCCTAGGAAAAGACGAATCAAGGGTTTATTACGATAGTTTGAAGCATTTCGGAGTAAAGGAAGACCACGGAGATGACGACGACGAGTACATCGACAACATCCCAATCGACGAGGAATTTTGAAGACGTATCTGATTTTTTTTTTCATCAATTTATATTTTGTATTTTTTATTTTTTCTACTTGTATCTGTTTTTTTTATTCTATTATTTTTGTACATATCAAAATAAAACATATTTGTAAAATTAATATCTGTTATTATGATGTTCCTTTTTCTTACAGTATCCCACATGCATAAATTTTATTAGTTTAAAATAATTTTCGTTTTTTCTGGTGTTCTTAGTGAAGAAACAAAAATTGCCGAAATCAAACACAAAAAAGACATATGTCGGAGATGAAAAGGAATGCAGTGACGTATCTAGCAAACTGTGACGTCGTGATATAGTCGAGACAACGAGTGGAACACAAAGAACAAGAAGAACAAAGGACTAAGTCACTGAGTCAGTCAACCAGTCCTGCCTTTGTCTTCACAGCGGGAACAACCAGCCGTGCTTGTATCTTCAGAGCGAGATCATCGTTACCGTTGTAACAAAGGAAATAAAGAGAGATACAACAAAACAAATGGATCATTTCTTTCCCCGGGAAGACGGAGAACTTTCTCCTACATATATATAAAGTTACAGTAAGATATTTGCAGCATTGCTACTTATTCACGTAGGCGTTGTAGTTGGAGATAAAATGTTTTTCAAATGAGATTAATCATATCCGTGAACAGTAAAAGTTATTCTCAAATTCTTTTGGCTCCTTGCTACGAAAACTACCAATTCAAAAGAAGTTGTACAGAGCCTAAAATGCCTACTGAAGACATTCGGAAACCGAAGAAGAATTATAACGGACAAAGGAACAGCTTTTACCTCGAATGGCTTTCAGATATTCTGCACAGAAGAAAATATAAAACACGTACAAGTAAGTTCCACGAGGACATGTTCAGCTAGAACGCTTAACCAGATGATCACAGCCGTACTTTCTAAATTTTCTTTGAGCAACCCCGATCAATGGTACAAACCTGTTGAGAAGAGAGCAATCACTTTCCACCGCCCCATAGGAAGGACTCCTTTTAAACTATTGTTTGGAGTAGAAATGCGCTTGTCAGACTTTCTACATCTAAAACGCTAATCGAAGAAGAATATATCGAGTACATCCAAAATTTGAGAGACGAGTTGAGAAATACGGCTAAGAGAAAGATAATGGACATTCAAAACTACAATGAGAAGTGCAAAGCCAAGCGGCATTCAGTTGGTGATTGGGTAGCAATTTCGCGTACCCAGTTTGTTCAGGGAAGAACATGGACAGAAAACTTCTGGGGCCTTATAAAATTATTGCAATCCATGAACATAATCGCTACGACGTTCGAAGAGTTGGCGATCATGCGGGGCTTTATTCTACGACAAACAACAGCTGCAGACAGTCAAGCCATGAATGACTTCGGCTGGCTACGGCGACCGGGTGTCATCCGGTGCCGATAATCTGTTAGAGGGCCGAATGTGGCACACACACACACACACACACACACACACACACACACACACACACGCTCTTCCGTTATTTAATCAATTTTTTCATTTAAAACTAATATTATAACTGTATTTGATAGTTTCAGTATTGAAATGAGAAACTAGCTTTGTATTACTTTTCCGTATCTTATATGTCTTTTTCTTACCATATATTTATAACTTATATTAGATAACATTTTATTTTGCAAGTTAGTGCCTATTGCTAACTTAAGGATTTTTAATATATTGTTATGGAAGGGGTCAAGAGGAGGGAAAAGAGGCGCCCCTCCGAAAAATTAGAAGAGAACCGGCGGCAACACTGGGACCGTTGGCAACACGGAGGGGATGGTGTTGACGTGAAGGGGAAGAGGATAAACGGCGCAGTACGCACTGAAGACTACGCAGTTGTGGTTGTTGGGGACAACGGCGTTTTCTATTTAGCGACTAATATTAAATTACATTCAGACAAAACTCTATTCTTTAATAATCCTTACAATATTGAAGCTCTAAATGAGTTTTCCGGAGCTGTAACCCTACTTAACTTTGAGATGCCTGTGAAACGGCACCAGTGAGCGCGAAGCAAAACAATGAACAACAGGCACCGCCCCGGCAAGCGGAAATTGTCGGTGTCACTTGTATCCACAGGGGGCGCACCACTCTAACCTGGGGTCCTGGTCTGGCAGGTCTATCAGATTTAACTATTTGCTCAATGTATACTATGTACAGATAGCAATAAATAAAATAAATAAATAACAATAAATTAATTTTTATTTTTGTTGTTATTTTGATTTTATGTTTTCTCACATTTTATAAAAATTTAATAACGTCACATGGTGACCCAGAAGAATCACCACAGACGGCCCTATCCAGGGCCTCATCACCGCCATTCTCTCGCCTATACCCCCCCCTCAGGGTCGGTTCTGCCCATGAAGGGCGTCCGCCTACACCGCGAGTGGGGGAAACATGTATCCGGAAAAGGTGGAGAGAGGGGGCAATTCGTTTCCCTAACCGGAAGGTGACTGGACGGCTGGACGGTGGAGCAGAAAAATTAACTAACTAATTGACAGTATTTCCGAGTGTACAGGGTTATTTTTTCGGATTTGATAGAGGTAATATTTTTCCCCTAACAAAATTAGATTCATGTATTCATTGTACTGAAGCAAAAGAATAGCAATATTTTAATAGTATTTACCCTGACGTCCTAACTGAGAAAATTGGAGAAGCTAACAAGTTTGAATTAAGATTGGAACTAATTGATGGGGTGCCCATTCGTACACACGCGTATTATACTAATCCACATCACAAACAATACATGAAATATTACAAGATTTAGTAAAACAGAACATAATCGAAGAAGCGGTCAGTAATTATTGTTCCCCTGTTTTATAGTGAAGGAAGGACAGGAAAATAAATACCGACTTGTAGTTGATCATAGACGTCATTAAAAGTAAAATTAATAAATAACATAAAATAAAATCTTCAATTCAATTAGCATTACAAATAACATCAGTAATGACATATCTAACCCTAATTGCAATAAGAGTACAAAAAAAAATAATAATAATACATCAAACAATTGCCAAAAAAAATGAAATTAAACGTTAAAAATATAGTACAAGTAAAATGAAAGTAATAATACAGCCATTCCATCCTTATTAATCCTTGAAACCTTCCTTAGCATATATGCCAGCATACCAAAATTTGACCAAGCACATTATCTCGTCCTCTACCCATGCACGGATTTAATAATGACTATAAAACGTATTAAGGAACGCTACATCAAGCGTAGCATTTATAAAATATGTGCATTTTATCGACCATTATTTATCATATAAGACCATGAAAATTGTTGGAAATAAATCAATATTTTCATATTTTCTCAATATGAAATATATTTATTATTATATACAGTAAAATTTTTCTATAACGATTCCTGATATAGCGATATTCCGGATATAACGATGTAAAACCGGTATCTAGTTTGGTTTGCTATTTAAAAGTGAAGAAATAAATCCGGATATAACGATTCCGGGTATAATGATATTCCGTATGTAACGTTATAAAAACATACGAAAATGTTGTTTTTCATTCCGGCTATAACGATACGCATAAAAAATACGCACATACAACAGTTTTGAGCTGATGAAAAATACCTACATATCGACGACCGAGAAGTGGAAGCTCGTATCTGACATTTTTTTCGAAATTCATATTTTGGCTCCAAATCCCCTAAGATGACGTCTTTTATAACCCTAGCGACATCTGTAGTCCAATACTTTCGTATTTCGAGAGTAATCCACCTGTAGAGTTTACCCGTATAAGATAACAGCAAATAACCCGAAGAGGAAACTTGTATCTGCAGTGTTGATAGTGCCTTCAAGCACAGCTCCAGCGTCGTGGTGTATTTTCGTTTATAAGGTAAGTTTTTGAAAGGTTTTTCCATTAAGAGATATGTTAATTGATGTTACAGAATGTCAAACTAGTCTAAATGACAAATCAAATCATGTTGTTATTAATCTATCCGTTTATTTTCATGGTTTTATCACGTAGTGCAGATACGTGTTTCCACAATTCATAAATTAATTTTAAATAATCAGATACGGTTTTCCTCACCATTTATTTTTTTCTTGCTTTTGCCTATAGTTTACTATTGTTAACTATATTGTTCACTATAGTTAGCAAATTAATTTCTATGCAAGCATGTTGATAAAGAGTTAAAGAGAGTTAAATCTATTTTTTTTTTTTCAGATAGTACAAAGAAAATGTCTTCTCTCTTGTCCAGCGATGACGACAGCCGCAGTTCTGGAGATAATATTCTTGACGAAAATAATGTAATATTAACGTTGGAGAGTGCTGGAATTAAATTTATTGATACTGAAGAAGCGTCAAAAGTGGAAAAAGTAGTGGTCGATCCTGTTGACTCAACTAAAAACATTGATCTCGAAAACCTGGATTTTTTTCTAACCAACTGTGATAGTGAAAGAATTGAAGACTATGAAACAATATTTGAATTTGACTGCAATGAATTGAGACCTGACTACGCCATTGTAAATGAAACTGACTGTGATATCAGGAGAGTTGATGATTGTGAAGCAGTATTTCAACTAGACTGCAACAATGTGAGACCTGCCAACGGAATTGTCAATGAACTTGAGTGTGATATTGAATTAGAAAAAGACTGTGAAACGGTACTTGAAGACTGCAATAATGTGATAACTGACAACGCTTTTGTCAAAGACTCTGACTGTGATAATGTTAACGTACCAGATACTTTAATTATAAGTACTTCACCAGATAATGTAGTGTCTACCACCGAATCCTCGGCTCCCGGACTCGAAGAAAATATCACAAACACTGAAGAGACGAGTATTTTATCCCATGATAAGAAAAACAAACTTTTGAGAGAAAAAGGCGAAGAGTACATTGGGTGGATAAGGAAGGATGGTAAAAACTGCAGAGGAGGCAGTAGAAGTGCACGGAAGATGGGACCACGATGCACATCTGCTACCTGCCGAAGTTCCAAAACAAAAGACTGCGAAAAAGTTTCAGAGGAAATTAGGAGGTATCTCTTCGACATTTTTTGGACTAAAATGTCTTGGGACCAAAGAAAGGTTTACGTATGTGGAACAGTAACGAGACAGCCCGTGAAAAGGCCTACTACAGAAGGACCATCAAGAAGACAGGCAAGCCTGAAATACGTCATTAAGGACAAAGAAGGGAGCGTGTATAGGGTTTGCAAAAAGCTATATCTCTCCACTTTTGGGATTCAGGAGTTCATGGTTCTGGGATGGACGAAGTCTGAAACCAGCCAAATGGGAATGCACGCCTATAAAGATTATACCCCTAAAAGAAAATTTGCAAAAGGAAAAATTGAAGAAAGAACGTTTTTACAATCATTTTTTGATTCTTTACCGAAACTACCGTCACATTATTGTCGCCAATGGTCGGACAAAAATTATATTGAACCAATTTTTGGTGACAATAATATGGAATCAATCTATCGAGAATATAAAAGGTTGTGTGAGTCCCAAAATAAAAATCCACTTTCTACTAACACATTTTCACGAATGGCAAAGGACCAGAAAATTGGGTTCCAAATACCCAAAAAAGACCAGTGCGACACCTGTATTTCATTCCAAACCAAAAACATCACAGAGGCTGACTACAAAGGGCACATCCAAAGAAAGGAGGACGCCCGGAAAGAAAAAGAAGACGACAAAAGGCTGGGCGAAGAAGGTACACACGTTGTATTAACGCAGGATCTACAGGCTGTTAAGGTGTGCCCAATGCTTAAAGCATCTGCCCTGTACTACAAGACAAAACTTTGTGTGCATAACTTTTCTATCTTTAATGTCAACACCCATCACTGCAGGTGC
>CM077104.1:30692106-30738541 GCA_039619505.1 Cimex hemipterus | reverse complement strand
GTTTCCATCTTTATGGAGATCATCTTCAGGACTCAAAGTGGTTGTCTGTGTAATTGTGCCATTCTTACTTGCCGTGTTCAGTCTCAACCTACATCACACCAGACCGCATCTCACGATATCTGAAAAATACATATATTATTGTGAACTGTGGTGCCAAGTTAAACAAAAATTATTATTTAAATTATTTTTAAAAAATTAAAATTTAAATAATTATATAGATCCATTTTCATTAGTCGTTTGATTGACCAAATTACGTCTTTCAATTAATTAACATTTTTACATAAAGTCTTAGTCGAAATGAAAACGCTAGTATCACGAGCGGGATTCGAACCCACGACCTTTGGTTCCTTATATAGAGTTTCTTGGAATTCATTTTTATTTTCTTAATGCGATTTAATAAACTTTACTGTTTATCATCTTCTATTAAAAATAATAATATAACACCGTTCTAATAATGCATATTTTAAGATCGATTGTATATGTTTTACTCAGCGCGCTTGGGTTTTTTAAAGTGGCGTAAAATGTCTTATTTTCCCTATTTTCATTTTATTCCTTCTTTTTTGTGTAGATGTGTCATTCTTCTATGTCGTGTAGATAATGCATCTCACGATCTTCAAATAATGTTTACCTAACGGTCACTAAACACATTAAATTGTTATGTTACAACAACATAACTACAACAGCGTTACAAACAACTGTCTTTATAAATTGTTAAAATGATACAAGTGTGAGTAAGTAATCCAATAATTACACTTTCAACCCAACACCATTCACATTAAATTCACTAATTTCGTGGTCCACTTGAGCAATTAATATATTACAAACATGAAGTTTTTTGGGAGATCTACAGAAGAGGTCAACACAGAGAAAAAACTTCCTTTTATTGTAGTTTTCGCCGAGCTGTCGACAATTGTTTAAGGTTAAAGCTCTGAATGTGACAGTATAAAAGCTGTCGAAAGCTTGGCGAAACCTGAAAGGAAGTTTTTTCTTTGTGCTGGCCTCTTCTGTAGATCCTCCGAAAAGCTTGATGTTTCAGCAGGTCGATAACACAGCTCATCATTATATTACAAATATTTATCTTGCCTAAAATCCTAAATTAATTGTACTATTCACATTGTGTGATAATTAGTGACTGTTAATCGATAATTATGCAGATATCGTGAGATGCGGTCTGGTGTGATGTAGAGTTAAGAAGTGTTTATCTTCTATGTTATTGTGCCATTCTTGTGTGTCGTGTTGAGAGTGCCACATCTACGCGGAAGACAAACACTTTTAGCCCTGAAGATGATCTCAATAAAGATCGAAACGTTGGCACGATAAAGAAAATGTTTTTTCTGAAACTTGCATCACACCAGACCGCATCTCACGATATCTGAATAACTATTCACATTCCTGATTTAAAACGTAATTGCCATTGAAGCTTTAGGCGTCTTAGAGAATTGTCAGGAAGGCGTCGAGATGAAAAATTTTGACAAGGGGTTGGGATGGGGTCCAGGGTTTTTGGAGTGATAGTTTGAAAGAACCTTTTCTACTAATCTGTACGCTGTAAATAAAATTATTATAATAAAGTTAAAGGATAAACATGTTGAACGTTAGAAATCCCCATTGCTTTTGCATTTTGGCGAAATCACAAGATGCTCGACAACTGTAAACCGACACTACTTGAATATATCATACAGAAAATTATCGACCAGCTATGATTAACAATTTATGATTTCAATCATCAATTAATAATTGAATAACAAATTTCATTTCATTTCTAATTTTTTTAATCGAATTATAGTTTTTGCCTGATGTGACCGAAACTTCTTTGTGTAAGTTGAGCTGTTAATTCAAGTTGCCGTTTCCTTACAGATGGTGCGCGACGAGATGTGGTGGAAAGGGTGGACGGTGCAGATACCCCTGTACGCCGTCATATTTCTCCTAGGTATCATCGGCAACATCCTCGTCATCCTGGTTCTGGTGCGCAACCGGGGCATGAGGACTGTAACGAACGTGTTTCTACTTAACTTGGCAGTTTCCGACCTCTTTCTCGGTGTGCTGTGCATGCCTTTCACTCTCATCGGATCCATACTGCAGGACTTCGTCTTCGGCCCTTTTATGTGCCGGCTCATCCCCTTCATGCAAGGTTCATTTTCAAATTTTAGCTGTCTGCCTGAAAAAATTTTATTTGCTCAATTGATATTATTTAAATAATTTTATTGTTTTGTGTGTATCTATACAGGTTGTTCAATATAGACTACATTTTCTTGAAAAAGTTTAGAGATGAAGAATAATTACAATTGTATTGTCATTTATAAATGGTAATACACATTTTTAAAAAAGCTTAAATATTTTTATGGAATATAATTTTTTATATTACCACATAGATATGTACATATTACACATGTGATCAAGGTATTTTTTCACACTAACACCAGTGCTAAACCCGGAGGACACTGCCATGCTAGAATGCAGTGTGAGTGATTAAGGCGATATGGCAGGTTGTCGGGTGGAAATGTGTAAAGAGGGCTCAAACTGTAGGATTAGGATGGATCGAGACGTTGTTGTAAAACTTTTGGAATCGGAACTGATCATAAAATACAAGGTGGCCCCAATCGATTCGGCCACACTACTAGGTCTTATAGGAAATTCACCGCTGAGTAAACACGGTCTTACGGTCTGTGTCCACAAACCCTTCAGTTCTGAGCTACAGGCGAAAAAACACGTTTTTTGACATTATTCGTGAAATTGTTAGTAAACCGTTCGTCCGTCCATAAAACAGCTCGAACAACTGCAAGACGATTAAAACCAGCCTTATAGGCCGAAAAGTTCATTTTTGGCGATTTTTCAAAATTAGGTGGTGAAGAGGTACACACAATTCACCATTTCTGACATTTTGATCGAAAAGTATGGAACCATGTCATACTCAGTAATTGATTGGTATCTCGGAAGAATTTTGTTTGTCGGGGAGATCATCCAGATAGAAAGCAAAAAGGTCATTAGGAACATCCAGATTGCAAATATTTTCCTTCTTGCAAAGTATTGTACTAATGGTCGACCAAGTCGAAAGTTTTGGAAAGACCCAATAATATGTCTGGTTTTTTGAGTTTATTTGATTTTGATTCAAATATGCTACCCATTATTTTATGCGGCTTATGTCGAAAGTGTGTTTCTAAGCCCGAATCGATTTTCATATCCAATTTCGTGGAAAAAATCAGACATTCTGTTGTAGAGTCCCTTTCGATGACTTTGTCAAACATATCGACAGCAAAGCAATTGGTCTGTGGGCATATCCAACTTGCCTCCTTTTTTTGAAAATTGGTGTGATCTTCGAATTTTTTAACTCTGCTGGGTAAATAATCCTGTAGAGAAAATGCAGTTCATTATATCGTTGACACCATGTTAAAGTGACGAATGTGAAAAATCGCTTTTTTTTCGTTCGTTTACCGTTGCGTTCTATGAGGCCCACCTTGTGCTAAAATATTGAATCTATACAGTGACAGGTAGACCGAAATCTGTTATGTACACAAATTTCTATACGCAGCAAAGTAACGAATATTTCAAAATAATTTTATATATTAGTTAAAATTATTAAAAACACAAATGACAATAAACAATAACAGTACACTTTATCAAACCTATTTAAATAAAAATTAAAAATGTAAGTAACTTCCTAACTGAAAATTATGGGTAAATCGGTTTTTTAGCTCTCCTGAAAAGTGGAGAAATCCATATTCGTCACTTTAACATGGTGTCAACGATATATTGGTGCAATATGCACTGATCATAACAAGCAGATGGTGTAGAAAAGAAGGACTTTCTATAAACCCTAGCAAAACATCCTCGTCCCCTTTACCAAGATAAAGGAACTAGGAGCTCTTAATGCTAAATGGAGTTAAAATCCCATTCTCGAAAGAGGCCAAATATCTGGAAGTTATTTTCGACCAGAAACTTTTCTGAAATCAAAAACTAAACAAAGAGCAAAGCAGATGCAAACGCCTTTGTGGCAAAAGCTTGGGGCTGCATTCAAAGATGGCAATACCCAGCGATATTTATGATGGCCTACGGATCAGTGGTTTGATGGAATAAGACATAGCAACTAAGGGCAGTTCAGATCCTCTGTATTGTTCACATACTGGCGAGTCCTGAGCATCTCTGGGGCAATGAGAACAATCCCCACTGCTGAATCCACCACTACATATCTTTATACATGGAAAGGGCAGAACCACGATTCATGGGCTTATCCAGTGTCGTACTTCAATAGCCTACTCACAAAGCTTCGAGGGGAGCTTCAGCTAGATAGAACTTTGGGGATGCCCACTGATGCCAAATCAGTTTTCATAAAAAAATTCTAATCAAAATATCATGAAGAGCAGACTGGGAGAAAGAGATCTTAGTTAATGCCGACCATATCTGGTTTACAGATGGCTCCAAACTAAATCTTGGTCAGTTGCATTTACGGAAATAAACAAGGACTAGAATTCATAAAAGCCACGGCCAATATGCCAGCGAGACAAAAAGGCTGGGAATTACCAATAGATCAATAGACATCTACTCGGACAGCCAAGAGGAACCGAGAGATATTGGAGAAATTAACAAAATTACCTTGTTGGGTGCCAGGGCGATGTGCTCTAGGCAGAGAACGGGGGATACAATAGCATACAACACCCCGAAATATCATCATCATCATCATGGGTGCCAGGGCGGAGGAGCGACGAAGAGGCCGATAAATTGGCCAAGGTTCAATGAGGACACCTATTGCCCCCGAACATTTATCAATTTAACAAAAACACCATCTCAGAACGACTAAATCTAGAACGTGCCAAAACTTGAATGAATAGTTGGAGTGCTACCTGGTTAGTACAGACTCCGAAGCATATGTATAAACTCGGAGTAGCGGAAACAAACCTTGTGTAGATATTGCCAATAATAATAAGAAGAAGAAGAAACAGCTGAACAGCTTCTTTTGGTGCGAAGGCCTATGTAGGCTGAACTTCCTAATCCTGGGAGAGGAAATGCCTGAAGGATACACAAGGGGGCCCATGAAAAACCTTTGGAGTCTGTTAAAAAACCTCAAGTTTAACGAGGAGCTCTAGACGCAAAAAAGATGCTCAACAAACCAATACTGGTCGCGATCCACAGGTAAAAGAGGCTCCTATATAATTTCATCTACTATTTTACGGACTGATTTTAACAACTCTTTGCCAAGAAATCACCGGCTTATATAAATTATTTATTTCGGATTAATTAATGAGACTTCTTTCTGTTTAATAAAGCCGAGGCTGCTGAGAGGATAAAGTGAATAATTCAATGTGCTCATTGAATTCACAATTCTCGCCGGCCAAATCCTCTAGTGAAAGAGATTCCGCTAATTGTGTGTGGGTGTGTGTCATCCTTTCAAGATTTTAATCTATGAAATGTGCCCCTGGGATCAGTAAAGTTATTCATAGTTTTTTGAATAATTGTTTGAGGACCTTGTGATTAATAACGGTATTTTTTTAAACGCCTGAGAGAAATAGAACGAAGATTTACTACGGGAGTCGCAAAAAAAAGTAATCACCCTCAATATTTTTCTTGTTTTTAGAAAATCTCACAACAAAACTGGACAGTAATATTTCATCGATTTTAAAGAATGGACATAGATAGAATCTCTCATTTACTTTTATAATTGGATTTTATACATAAATATTTCAATAGTCAATCTTTGATTTATTTGAATTGGTGCAGAACTCATTCCTTAGATATTATAAAACCCAGATTCAACTAGTGTTTGAAGATGGAAGAAGTACGCCCATGGCCACATACACTTAACATTCCCAAGACCTTCGTCGCTATCAAGAACTGGAGGTCACTCAGTGAGCCGTCGCCACCGTAAGATAGCGTGACGATCGTTTGATGATCGATTTGAGTTGAATTTTTTTATTACATCAGTTAGATCCTATTCTAGATGACAGTACAGTTAAGGTTGGGTTACTTTTTAAAGAATTATAGGCAGACTAGATCTGGAATTGACTAAGCGTCCCTTAGGGCAGTGTAAGGATTTACGTTTTATCGAATTCATGCATAATCCATTTTTTGAGTCCGTTCAAAGTATTTTGATTTATTATACGTGCCTCCCTGCCTCTTCTAAACTGTTGTGGTGTTGTTACCTGCCAATTCAGAGTGTTCTTGGAAAGTTCAAGTTGAGAAAAAACAAATATATTATAGGGCCCAATACGAATCCTTGCATAACTCCCATGTTGATCTTTACAAAATCAGAAAAGTTATAAAACTTAATAATTTGGTTATAAACTGTTTGTACGAAAAATAATCAAACGCCTTGCTCAGATCTAAAAAGCTAGAAAAGAATCCTTGCCCTCTTCAAAATAGTTGGTGATAAAGTGACAAAGTGTAAAAATAATATTCAAGAGTACTAATGATTGCCCTTTATACAAGAACCAATACATTTCAGAAACAAATGTATTCCCTATGCACAAAAATAGGTTATTCAAATATTATTATATGCTTCTAAAACGGCTAGAAATGATCAATTCATCTTTCTAAATGAATTCGAGACAGGCTTCCGTAAGGTTTTCTCCACGTTTGGCAATTTGTTTATCTTACCTATTCTTCTTAATTTGTCATTTTCAACATAAAAAATTTGTACTGCTCATTTGTCAATTTAACGACTGCTTTCCACTGAGGTGGCAGAAAAGCCCTTTTTCTGAATTCGGTAATCTGGATCTTCTCACTTCATAAGCTTCTTAAAGGCAATTTTTTTCCAAAATAAAGAGTACGCTAAAAGGTTCTGAAGGTTTCAAGAATTTTTTTATGTGATTTGTGGTTTGAGGCAAGGTTATGTCCTAAGTGCATTATTTTTCCTTTTTTTTGGGTCGACCTGTCTTCAAACCTCGATTTTGGAATTCTTCTCGGAATTGAGTTTGTTAAGGTATTCGCATACATTAGGAACGATGTAGTTCAAACAGAAGATAGTATTGAGTTCTTCAGAATTCTTCAGAAAGTCTTCTGGAATAACATATTGAGCATTGGAATCACATTGTTGACATAGGTAAATCAAAGATAAAAGTGTTTAAATGAGGAGGCAGGCCTGCTAATGTTTTACCAAAGGGAAAGAGTTGAGGAAGTCAACCAATATTTTGGTATTGTTCTATCTCCAATTGTCTCTAACTACTAAAAAATAAAACTTCCTTGCGAAAGTTACCTTGAATAGACTAAGGTATGTTTTTATAGTTCCAAAAGTTAATCTTTGATTTGTCCATGTTTAAATTATGGAAGTATGCTGTTCTATTTTATGATATCCATGCAAAGTGTGGATGTTGCAGTGTTATGATAAAAGAGTTTTTTCATTGTGTTCATTCAATTTGGTATTTTTACTTTCCCTAGATTTATTATTACCTTTTATAATGTCCTCTTGATAGCTAAACCCATTGGGCATCTGTTTGGCATACTGTTAATAAGGTTTTCAATAATGTCATAAGGAATTGCACTCCTCAGATGCACGTTACACTGAGTTGTTGAAGGCTAATTGACTGCGGATGCAGATCGAAAAGCGTTCTCTGCAACGCACTCTACACGTCCCGCTTGAATTGAGGCGACAAGGGGGAAATGGGCAAAGGGAAATTCCCAGGTTTTCTAAACAATGATGAATGACTCTGCCCCTATGAGGTCTGGCATTGCCAACCAGAAAACGAAAATCCCTACCAATGAGACACCTGGTTTCCTGTGTTCCTCGATAATTTCTTGGACATAAGGTCTTCAACAGTATGGAGTCCATTTCGTCTTCTAGTGTAAATCCGAGCCCAGAGCATTACAGCACCTTTTCCAAACTGGACGAACGGGAACACGAACGTATCCCCTGTTCTCAGTAGCTTCTTTGGCGCCTGCTATCTCTATAGAGACAAAAACGCGAGCAAACAAAACAAAATTTCAATTGGTGTTATCTTCCAAGCGCTCACTTTATTCTCCTGAGTTGCTTGTGGTGGGATGTTGCTGCAGGCCGTCTCAAAAAGGCATACCATGTGAGGCCACTTCCCAAACATCTTTTACTTCATTTAGGATCTGACAGGCACAGGAAAGGGTTCCGTTTTGAGCGATGACAATATTTCTGTCTTACCTTAACGACATAATGCGCTGTGATCCACTACTAGGCCTCTTATTGGCACTTCAAATCTTTCGGAAGCGGGCTAAACCCCTGGAGAAAAACGCCAACTGCCTCTGCGACATCCACCTCCCGTGAGCTCGATGACTCATTCTCAGAATAATATTGCAAACTTGTGATACAAGATGATGTCTTTCCATTGTGAAAGAATTAAAATTGAAAAAAGACGAGGAAAGGTGTTTGTGTACAAAATGAGTTTATGTTGACTATTCATAAGTAAATCCGTTATTAAAAATAAAGATTATCACTTCTTTGGTTTTTGGATTTATTTTATATTTTGTTTTTATCAAACTACCAAGAACATATCGGTTAATTTAATTAAAATTAATGGAGTAAGAATGAATTACAAATATCCCTATTCATTTCGTGCAGTTTATGTTATACACGGCAGTAGGTATGATTTTTCTCATTAGCTAACTTGATATTTAAACTTAATTACAAACAGCTGTTTTGTAATCTGTATCATGCCAAGAAGACGATGGAAATTGTATGCAGACGTCTGTAATCTAATAATAAATAGGATGAAAATTAATAACGGTTTTTGTTGAGATGAAAAAAAGAGGAGGAAGGAGGGAAAACTCATAAGGTGGGGTTGAGATGGGAAGTTGGTGTCCGAGTGGATCGAGGTCACGATAGCTCAGGTGGTAGAGCAGTGGTGTATCTAGCCGAAGGTCGTGGGTTCGAATCCCTCTCGTGCCATTAACTTTTTGTCATCTCAACTAAAAACCGTAATTAATTGTCATATATTAATTGGTCGTGCGGACCACGAAAATAGTGAATAGTAAATAGGGTATTTTCCATTTTGTTTCCAAGTGATTCAAATTGTCACGGTTTCAAATCCTGCATCTAGGGCATAGAGCGCTTTCCAGGGACTCAGTTGCTTGAACTCCCAAACGTGATAGAAGTTTAAAACTCTCTAGTTCTTCCACGCTATACACGTGCTGCCAATAGCAATATAGATACGAGTTCAGTAATGTTTAGTAAATTGCATTGTTTAATTGATTTATTTGTGTTTAGTGCTTTTATATAATTTACTGCCCAATTTTGCAAGTTTGATATTTTATACAGTTATATCCATACCAAATAAAAATCCAGGTAGATGGATTATCCATGCCGTACAAAACTTTATAAATGGTCAATACGTGTTTCTTTTTTTCCTGAAAATAAAGTATGTCATCTCTTCATCGGATTATTATTGTTATAAGCTGGTCATCCAAGAATATTTAAAAAGCAACATGAACAAAAATTTATATCCTGCATTCCCATAATGATATTTATGCTTTAAATATCAAATTGTACGACGGCCTATTCTTGAAATGACAATTTTGTTTAAAAAATAACAAAAGAACAAATCAATGTATACTAACGTTTGTTTAAAAGCAAACCACTTGTTAAATTATCACAGAATTAATATTATATTTATCATACGAATGGTGGTTTATGTTTATGGGTATAAGGAATTTGTTTATCAGCTGTAATCAAGTTGATCATCGGTGATCAAATGGGGTAGCCGAAAAACGAGGGCATCCTCGGCAATAATGCTGATCCAAACGAGAAAACGAAGCAGTGCGTGGCTTTCAGAATGAGATGGTGTTAATAATACAAAAAAAGACTGGAACTGGGACTAAAATGGGGAAAAAATGCTTTGTTATTCGCTTCTGAGGAGGGCATTAAAATATTCGGGTCTAATACGAGCGGATAAGAGCTTCTTCGCCCCGACCCCCCAAGACTCGTGCCACGTGGCGCCCCAGTTTCTCCAGCCCTTTACATTCCCGCGTAAATTAAGTCGAGCCGGAGGAAGACAGTGGGAAGAAGCCTGTTCTAACATCTATCTGCTCGTCCTAAATCCGGCAAACGAAAACAAGTACGCCCTCCATTACGAACGTAAATCTCTGGACACTTTAATTACGTCTGATCCTGTCCTGTCGTCCACTGGTAAATTGACCGTTCAGCGAGGCCATTATAGTTAATCTTATCCTTAACAACCCCTTAAAAACGCCTTAAAATGTTATTACCCTTGCATTATCTTGCGAATTACCATACCCTCTACACAGAAGACGCCAGCGTGTTCATTTTGGTAAATCTAATGTGACAGTTCGTACAGTGTTATGAACCGTTCAATACTAGGGGACAGGAAGTGATGATCGATCACGTTCAGAAAGCGATTTCAAAAGACAATATTTGAACTGTGGTAAGTCAGCACACTCTTGATGGTGAGTGGTACTTATCCGAAAGGAAAGATCAATAGCGACCTATTCTAAACATGTCAACGAACCTCAGACCCAAAAAGTACGATCACATTAAAAAATATTTCAACAATAACACGTACAAGTTCAAAATATTCGTGAAACTGCATATTTCATAACCCTACTAGAAAAGTACGTTATTTTCTAAATGAACACGTCCATTATCCAGAGATTCTAAGATGAGTACCCCGTTACCCCAGTAATCTTGAAATATGTTTTATGTTTAAATAGAGCGCTTCTTCACTTTTATCTTCAACTCTATTCTCCTTAAGATTTATTTCCGTATTATGTCATATACTTATACCTCACTTATTATTTTTTATTTCTAAAGATGACAAACCTTTACACTCTCAACACTTTATTCTGTTTTGACAAAATCCACAGGGCACTCGTCCAAAAGAGGTTCTTTCTTATTCTTTAAATTTAAAGTACGTAAACTCCAGCCTGCTTTTAAACTGTGAACTTTGTGTGTGGTGTTTAGTAACCGATAATTAATGATTATTTGTAGATCGTGAGGTGCGGTCTGGTGTGACGTAGAATTTAGAAAAAACATTTTCTTTATAGTGCCAACGTTTTGATCTTAATTGATATAATCGTTGACACGATAAAAGTAAATATTTTTTTCTAAATCCTACATCACACCAGACGGCAACTCTCTATCGCCGAACAATGTGAAATTTGATGTAAAATCTGACAAACTGAACAAACCAAAAGGTATTTTAGACAAATTAAATATATAAATTGTGAATCTATTGGCAAATATATATGGCTAAGGTTCGCCTCGTGTTACCTCTGCTTAAGACTTGCAAACTCAACCGAAGCTTCTCCAACATAGAAAGGAAATAAACTATTTAACTTTATTACTTTATTTCCTTTTCCTCTGTTATCGTCCTTAACAATTAATTTATTTTCCAGTATTGGCTAACCCCTAATCAAACGAATCCCTTTCTCGACTTCCTTTGTGTTAAATAAAGCTACTTTTGATCAAAGAAAATTGCCCAGATTTACAGCGTCCCCTGACTCTGTCTGTCCGTCCGTCCGTCTGAATAATAGAAACAAGTACTGAACAAAAATAATTGATCAAAAACGTGTCCGTTTATGCTTTATTTTATAGGTTCAAAATAATTGTAAAATTTTAAAAGTGATACAACCTAAGAACAAAAATTGATCAACTCGCGAAGTCAACTCAAATCTGGATGCTAAACCCTCATGACAGATCTGTCGTGCCGAACTGTTGCCAACCCAAATGAAGGGGCCATTACTAAAACTGTTTATGCAATTTTGTAATTCGTTTAATAACTTTCAGACAACCTTTATTAACTTTCCTTGTAAAAAAAAGTCTCCGATAATTTAAATTAACTGTAATTTTCACTGTTCATATCTTACAATAGATTGATATCAATTTTTTCTATAAAAATCTCTTTAGTACAACATTTACGTTTTAATTGTTAAAAAAATATAAAGAAAAGGGTGTTCTCAGGAATCCGTCTTAGGCCTATAATTCTGAAACGTCGTCTTCAAAGGCCTCCTGGAACTATTGGAGGAAATATATTATCGTCACTTTCGTAGCCATCATAAAGGCCGATGCTATCTATCTATCTCCATCTATATATCTCTATTTCTCCATCCATCTGGCTGTCAATCGGTTTAATTGTTTGATTAATTTCAAATGCGTTTATATTTTTTCTTATTCATTGTAACAAAGGGAAATGGAAATTTCAACTTTTAAAAAGAAATTTATTAGCCGAACGAAAGCGTATTCATTAGAAGTAACAGTTAAGTGGTTGATGAATTTAGAATCACCAAAAAGAAATTTGGTACAAATCCGTGACACCAACCTGGTTGTCCCGTTGCCAGTTTTTTAAACTATTAACTTAATTTATATTTACAAATATCAAGGATCAAGGAAAAATTGTAACGATTGCAAACGTTCACTAAACAAAATGTTATTATAATTTTTATTTATTTATTTATTTTTATTACAATCTGTAATTATTATTTACACTGTGTAATTGGCGGATCGTGATTTTATGTAGAAATATTTACATTGAGGGGAGAAAATAATCGGTGTTATCCTCCCTTTTCACTTTGTTTATGTTTTTGTAGGTTTACTCAGAAAGGAGGTCGCGGGGCCATTTCCTCTTAAGAGGCCTTATGGGGTTGTAGGGATGGATTTTGTCCGACAGGGCTTTGTGGAAATAGGTAAATTTTTGGATATAAGGAATTTGGAGGTCTTTGTAGAGGGTAGAGTTTGAGACGTAATAGGGAGCATTTATAATGGATCTGAGGACTTTAGATTGAAAGGATTGGAGGCATTGGATATTAGAAGGCTTAGCGGTTCCCCACAGTTCTATTCTGTTCGTCCAAATCGGTTGTAGAAGTGTTTTATAGATTGTAAGTTTGTTTTTTGTCGGTAGTTTAGACTGTCGTCCTATAAGTCTGTGCAGTAGGCCATACCGTCTGTTTAGGTTTTGTTGTGTCAGTCGTGTATGTTGATTCCACGTTAGTCGCAATTCTAAGTGAAACCCAAGGTAACGAACACAATCAGATTTGGGGATAGGAACGTTGTTGTAGTATATCGTGAGAGGTGTGTGTTTGCTTCGGAGTGTAAATGTGACATGGACGCTCTTGCTTTCGTTTATCTTCATTTTCCATTGTCTACACCAATCTGCTATACATGATATATGTTCCTGCAGATCTTCCGAAGCAACCGCAGGATCGGAATTGGAGGATAGTACAGCTGTATGATCGGCGAACGATGCAAGCATGGAGGTAGGTTTAGTGGGAATATCAGCAGTATAAAGGATGAAGAGGATTGGTCCGAGCACATTGCCCTGCGGTACCCCCGCGCCCACAGAGCAGTATTCGGAGTAATCTGATCCTTATCGGACGCGAAAGAACTGGTCTGTTAGATAAGAGCGGAGGATTAGGTAAATAGTATTTGGTAGGACTAGCTTTAGTTTGTACATGAGTCCCCTGTGCCAGGAGATTTGCCTTTCGGTAAACTAGAGAGGATATACTTGACCTCGGCTTATTAAAGTTGTATTTTTGATTTCAGGCAATTATTAATCTATATGCCTAGTTATTATAGAAAATAAAGAAATAAGTGCAAGAGTTCGGGTTTTTGTTTTTTAAATCAGGAAATTTAACTGTAACTATCTTTCTCTGTTATAGGGAGAAAGTATAATATTCTAATGAAAATATAGGTTTTAATTTAATTTTTTAATAATAAATTTTAATTGCTCACTTAATGATGATATAAAAACATTAATATTTTATGATATATATTCAAGAAAGCCATATTTCTCATCAAATTATGTGTGGAAAATCAAATTCTTAAAATTTTCTACCTTTATTTTTGTATTGTATAAACAAAGCAGATCTACAGCAATCTGCGAGCAATGTTACTAGCTTAAATTACAAATCAATTTCAGTCCATCAAATATACTGCGAGTGGTTGACTGTTACACATAAGCAAACAGCGTTTCCGTATTAATGACATCTGACGGATAGAGTGTTAGCGTTATTGTGTTATATTTCGCCGTATTTGAGATACTTGGTTGGAGATTCTTCAGGCGGAAACATCAGATAACGGCCAACCAGCGTAAAATGGTACGGTTAAACAGGATTTCACTGTTTGGCCTTTAAAATATGTATATCAATACGTACTTACTAATATGTCGCTTTAAATAACAAACTATGTCTTAAAATTATTTAGTTAGTTCCGAGTAAAACGTTTAGAAAACAAAACCACATAGTGATCTAATAAAAAATGTACAATGTATCGGTGCGAAACGTTACTAACATGTCTCGAATAATCGAAGTCACGATAGCTCAAGTGGTAGAATAGCGGCGTTTCAAGCCGAAGATCATGGGTTCGAATCCCGCACGTGACACTGACTTTTTTATCTCAACTAATAACCTTAATTAATTGAATGATATTTAATAGTCAAGCGGACCACGAAAATTAGTGAATTTAATGAGTTACTAATATACTTTTATGTAAGGTATTGGCTGAAATGAAAAGCAAATCTCACGAGCGGGATTCGAACCCACGACCTTTGGCTAATACAGTCGAAGGTCGTGGGTTCTAATCCCGCTCATGACACTGACTTTTTGTTTCAACCAAGACCTTACATAAAAAATAATTAAATGAATGAAGTATCTTGGACACCTTGGAACAGCAAAACATAAATGGGTTACTAATACAGCAAAAGTAGATATTTATTTAGGGAAAAACACAACAGTACACACAATAGCGAAAATAATACAATAGAGCAAAACGAAATTATAAAAATAATAATACTCTGTGTAAATTATGCTTCTCCTCAAAGATTTGTTGTTTACAAAGATCTAGGATTCCTAACTCTCATCGTCAGCTTGAAGAAATTAGAAGCATGTCTCTCGACCAACACCAACTCGAAGTCCCAATGCGAAGCTAGAATTTAATGCTGCTCAATTTCGCATGGAGAATTACCGCCGATGGGGTGCTTTTATAAATATATCACCATCGACCCTAAACACATATACTGTTGGAGGGACAATTGACGCTACAGTTCACCATTGCCGCTCACCATTCACGCAAATAAATATACGCGTTCAAATAAAACTCATGGAATGTAACTGTAAAAAATCCGAGTACTCGAAAAAACGGAACATGGGACCCAGAAAAAGACTGCTGCGCTCGAGAACCATTCTTATATCTGGAGGCAGCCTACACCCTCTCTGTAGAGAGCCAATGCATGACATACCTTTATTATGAAAGACACATCGAGCAACCTTTCTCTGCTTTTTACAAATTAAAAAAATATGTATAAAGTACATATTCCTCAAAATATTATTCTAACAAATACTCTAAGAAAATAATTTTAAGTTAGTGATTAATTTGTATGTTTTAAGTAGATGATTACAATTAGGGGTATATGTGGTATTATTTACGCATTTATTTCCATGTTTAATTTTATTGTTTTTATTTACAATTTCTAAAGTCAATCTATTTCTCTTTTTTTGTTGAAGCTCTTGTATTTAAATTGAAATGGATATTGTTTTTTGTTTCATTTAGATGGTCCTTGAATTCAGGAAATTTGTTCTGCGAGACTAAAATTCACCGGAAAATTTAACAAGCTCGGTAAAAGGTTCAGCAGTCAGCATAACGGTTAAATGCGTAGCTGGGAAATATTCCAAAACAAAATCTTAATCCGAGCGAATTAAGCCCTTTCACCTGAACATCCCCCTTCAAATTTTGATTCCCGTTTTTTTGTTCTTGTTTTTTTCAAAAGCTCAGAGAAGATTATTTGATGAAAACGCTTTTCACACTAATAGAGACTTAAAAAAAGGGCAGAATATTTGTTTAGATGCGGTATGATACGAATTCGTTGACAAAATTAATATTTAAAAAAATTTGTAAGTATTAAGTAATGCTTTCAAGTATTTAAACAAAATTCACTTTTATTTGTTCAGTCAATATGTTTATGTATTTGCTGTTACACATTGACAAACAATTCTGACTAATTGAAGAATTTTTGGTAGGCAAAACTTAATTACTGAAGTTTTAAATGTGATCAATACTAACTATGAGAAACATTTTTCTATCTCTTAAGCCCTTATCATTAAGTATTAAAAATATAAACGCTGGGTCTCAAATTTTGCATTTTTCGTATTGCATTTTGCCTAATTGAATGTAGAGGGTCGATACCTCGGCTGCAAATGAAATTTGCTTGTTGAAATTTGCTTCCGTAATTTTCTTTAGAAGTAGCAGAAGAAGGTTCGATTACTCCTGAATTGGCCGTTTGTCCCGTTAATTTAGGCCAATTAGGAAGCAGGGATGTTTCCGGGATCAGGGCGAGAACAGCCGTGTTGAAAACCAAATCGTTTTCAATTGCCCTCAGGTGAAAGTGGGCATTTCTCTACAGGAACGTACGTGTTCGACAACACGTATTGATCCGTGACTGCACTCGCAGAACCAGAAGTAAAAAAACTGAACAAATAGTTTTATGTTTCTAGCTTTTTTTTAAATCATATACATTTGTGCGTAATATACAGCAAACCTTCAGATTTTAAATTTTATTTTGGTTTACCTATCAGTTGGAGGTCAAGACTAGGCTGGCTTCATCCTGTTGAAAGCAAAGTTAAATCGCTTTTTTCCTTATATTCATACAAAGACAAAAGTGATAAAAAAAAAGCTTACGCTACTTACTTTTCTTACATTATATCATCAATAATGCAAATTAAAAAAATACGATTATATTATTTTTTAGAATAATTTAACAACACTGAGTCTGGCTATGTCGTAACAGAATACAACTAATTACTTCCGAAAGATTAAAAAATGAAAATTTAAATTAAATCAGATCACCAGAACGTTCAATTTTGAAAAAGTTTTTTTTTTTTAAATTACAGTATTGCGCTAGGGCAATCAATTTTTGGTTAAATACTGTTGTTTAAACAAGAAAATGTTTGAACTAAAAAAACTCATCAGAAAGCTCAACGTTAATTTGAAATTAAAAAATTACGGTAAAAAATAAAAAATGCAAATTTCTGTTTTTTGTGTAGAGATTAGTGACCGTTAATCGAGAATTATTCGGATATCGTGAGATGCGGTCCGGTGTGACGTAGGTTTCAGAAAAACATTTTCCTTATCGTGCCAACGTTTCGATCTTTATTGACATCATCTTCAGAGCTCAAAGTGTTTGTCTTCTGTGCAGATGTGGCACTCTTAACAAGACGCGCAAGAATGTCACAAGTACTCAGAAGAAAAATACTTTGAGCCCTGAAGATGATGGAACCGTTGACACGATAAATAAAATATTTTTCTTAAACCTAAATCACTCCAGACCGCATCTCACGATATCTGAATAATTTTATATTATTTATTAATTTGTTTTTTTTTTAAGAAAAATTATACTGGATCTTCAGGCCCAGTTCAATTTCAAAACTTCAAATACGACCTAATCCATCCAGATTCATCATTTTTACGTTGAAAACAATGGTGGTATTTTAAATTGGTCAAAAATTTAAAACGTTACGGCAAAAATAAATCAGGATTGTAATTTCGACGTGGAGATGAATATTTTACTGAAAATTGTAATTGTTCGAGAAGATCCTAATTCCTCTCTCTGAAATATTGGAAAGGTTTTAGATTCTTCGAAAAATAAATCTAAAGATTAACTCCGGACTTACAATTTTAAGCCGTATCGCTCTTATCTGTATCAAGGTGAGGTAAAGCTTGTTGCTGGGTGTTGGTGTGAGAGTCGGTGATTAAACGAAGTTCCTGACTGAAGACGGCGGAATGCCGAAAAGCGTTTGAGTAGTTTAACAAAACCGCAAGGAAAGTGAAGACGGACCCAATCAGTGACCCATTGCCAGTTCAGCGTGAATCTTGATGTAGATGGTTTCAAATTTCTTTACAGACCAACTCTGTCCCAACCTTGCTAAGAACTGACTATTCTGACTAACCAGGAATTTTTGGAAAATAAGCAATTAAAAATTTCTAAATTAAGGCAGTTCGAGAGGCGTTTTCAAAAAGTTTTTAGTAATGATGTAATTTCATAAATCATGGTTTGTGAAATTTATCTTTCATGAAAAAATGGGTTTCAACTAAATCTCTTTTTCTATATATTTAAGGTTATTATAATTTTCCATTTTGACAAATGTCCTGTCTGTATTGAGAATAAGTTTTAAAATAGAGTTGTAATTTTGATTAATTTTTCTTTTGCAAGAAGTAACTTTTCTGTGTTTGATTTTTTCAAGAATTTTCAGATTTCTTCTCTTATCAAGAAAAAGAGCTTAAATTTTATATAGTTTTTGTTTCCTTTACCAATTCATGTTACGTTTTTCAAATGATAATGCACGTTTGCGCAGAGTCGAGAAGTTGTGGTATTGTTGACAAGTTAATGTCAATATTAAGTGGGATACTGATTCCCGCCACGTTCTGTGCCCCAAGCATTCACCTCCTATCTGTGTATCCTATCCACCTTAATTGGGAGACAAAGGGAAGAGTCGGACCAAAAGATCAAATTTCAATCAACATGCTATCTACGCACTGAGATTACCAAATAACTATCTATGTTTCCGAATAATAAAACAACTCGCACCAAGTAATTCATTTGCCTTAATAATAATAATAATATATGCAATGTATTATAATTAATGACAACAGATTAATTCTCGATTAAGATAGGGTAAAATATTTTTGTTTTATAAGCTCAACCGGATCGCTTCAATTTCACTACTTATGATCTTCATTTATACAACAGAAAAATTGACAACGTAGAAAAAATCTAAGACTTGACACAAATTGTTGACAAAAATAAATGCCATTAACTAATAAACAAACGAACTGCAAAAACTTTTAAAAACATAGCACACACCTTCGATTACAATAAATAAATAAGGGGGCGTCGGTGGCCGCAAGGCTTAACCTTTGACACGGCGAACATCATTGAAAGGTAAAGGTCCTGGGTTCGAATCCAGCGGCCGTGCATTCGAACCCAACATGGGGTAGGCATCAATGGGATTTTTTCAAAAAAATCGGGGGGGAGGACAAGAAAAAAAAACACAATCAAAAAACGACATAAATGACACAAAATCTGCCACTACATCGTCCACGTTAAAACTATTGGGTTGTCCGGAAAATAATGCAGGATTTTAAGTTTTCATTAAAAAAAATCTATATAAAATATTCTGTTTACGTTTACAGGATTACTCATTTGTATGAATGTCAACACTTATTAATCCTCTTCCAAATGATATTGTTTGTTTACCTCTGTAGCATTCCGCTACTTGGAAATAATTCAGTCATCCTTATAATGTCAAAGCGAGAATTTCGTACGATTTTCTTTTACGAGTTTAAACTCGGCCGAAGCGGAGCCCAAACGGCTAGAAACATTAACCAAGTCTGGGGCGAGGGTTGTGTTAATGAGTGCACTGTGCATAGGTGATTTAAAAAATTTCGGGAGGGAGATTTCAGCCTTGAAGATGAAGAAGGTCGTGGAAGGCCTTCCTCTCTTAATGATGATGTTCTGCGATCAGTGGTGGAAGAAAACCCCAAAACAACTGTTCGAGAACTTGCAGAGCAACTCAAAGTCAGTAAAACGACCGTCGCTGACCACCTCAAGGCGATTGGAAAAGTGAAAAAACCTCGAAAATTGGGTTCCACACTCATTAAACTATCGCCAAAAAAATCAGCGCTTTGATGTTTGTGCATCACTTCTTTGTCGAAACAAAAATGACCCATTTCTGGCCAGAATTGTTACATGTGACGAAAAGTGGATTCTCTACGATAACACTAGACGTTCTGGACAGTGGCTCGACAAAGGAGAAGCTCCAATAATTTTCCAAAGCCCCCAACTCATCAAAAAAAGGTAATGGTTACGGTATGGTGGGCTTGATTTGGTTTAATACACTACAGCTTCTTAAATCCTGGCGAAACCATCAATGCTGAATCATACTGTAACCAAATTAATACCATGCATCAGAAATTGGCAGTAATGAAGCCCTCTTTGGTCAATCGGAAAGGGCCCATTTTGTTGCATGACAACGCTCGACCACATGTGTCACGTGTAACGTCACAAAAATTATTGGAGCTTGGCTATGAAACTTTGCCTCACCCACCCTACTCTCCGGACCTCTCGCCTACTGACTACCATTTTTTTAGACACCTGGACCACTACTTACAACACATAATATTCAAAAATCAAACGGAACTGGAAAATGCATTTATTGACTTTATCAATTCTAAAAATTCTGAATTCTACTCAGACGGAATTAATAAGTTACCAACACGTTGGGAGAAATGTACTCAGAGTATGGGAAATTATTTTGATTAAAGAACATTGCTTTAAAGTAACTAGTTTCTTTTTTTTTTGTTTAATACCAAAATCCTGCATTATTTTCCGGACAACCCAATAATTAGATACAATAAAAGAACAGTGGACAACTACAAAACATAGTGAACAAATAAATATATTTCAGTATTTATCAAGAGAAAAATATTTCGTAATTTCTGATACGACAACGCTATATAGAATGTGTAGAAATACATAAAATAGAATAGAGGAGAGATTAAAGATAAAAACACCATAGAGATTTTAAGGTTATTTAGGGGCTACGACGGAAAATCAAACTAAGCAACTCGTTTCACACAACTCACCACACACCAATCAAAAATACAAGCACGAAATACAAACCATACAAAATACATACAAATGCTGCAACGTCGACGCCATCAAAGAACAAATAAATCAAGAGTAACAAGGAAAGTTGGGTTACTACGAGATTGGGATGACAATGTGAGTGATGAGTGGAATATGTTCTAATGGCGTGGGAAACATAAGGGACGTTGAGGTCTTGGAGAAGATTACGATTGGACACAAAGTAGAAAGGAACAGAGAACGTAAGAGTTTGGACTGGAAAGCGTTGGCGGAGCCCATATTTCTGTACGTTCATGTCGAATTGATTAATGTGTTGTAGATTAGTTTTTTATTGATAGGGGATACTTTCGATCATCTGTCTAAGTCTAGAAAGAAGTTTGTATCGTCTACATCGTCTATTGAATGGGTTTTTAAAGTTTTCTTACCTGAAAGTCTACACTTACGTAAAAAAAATCATAAAATCTTTCAATTAATTAAGGTTTCTAGTTGAGATAAAAACGTCAGTGTCACAACCGGGATTCGAACCCACGATCTTCGGCTAGATACGCCGCTGCTCTACCACTTTAGCTAACGTGACCTCGATCCACTCGGACATCAAGCTCTCTCAACCCCAAATTTTGAATTTTTCCTCCATTTTGCCATTTTTTAAAAATCTAAACTTAAAACCTGCATTAATTAAAAGTTTATTACTAGTAAATTTTCAAAAATGTTTACATATATTGCTTGCCAAATTTTTCCTGGTATTGGATATAAGAGAAAAAAAATCACTAATGAATTGAATATGATCAGCAAAAATTTTAATTGCTAGCTTTTAATGACCATATTACTATCATCATCCTGGTAATAACATTTTTAAAAATTATTATTTTTATCAAAGATTACTGAGGTGAAAGGTTGTGTCATGAGCGGGATTCGAATACACGACTTTTCATCCCTCGACTTTAGAAAAAAAGAATAATTAATTAATTAATACGGTCACTTATGACCACTAGAAATATATGGATTTTTATAAAAACCGGACTTGTTGTTGTTGAACGAAAGAAAAAATAAGTTTTTACGATTTTAAGTGTGCGTATTAATAGGAGAATACGATCCATGGTAGAGACCATATTATAGGCCATAAATCGTCCATTGAATCAACAATACGTTCAGACTAGGAAATAAATAAAAGTTCAAACGATTTGTAAATGCAATTCGTACGTCAATTGTGTAAATTCTTCGGCAATTCATCATTATTGGCCTAAAAATTGGATTTTTTTGTGTACATTTAATTAGACGTTTTGATCTAACCAATTAAATCGAGAGTTCGAATTACAGCGGAATCTCTTTCCCCGGAGGCTTTGCCCGGAGAGAATTGTGAATTCAAGGAGCACATTCAATTATTCACTTTACTCTCTCAGAAACCCCGGCTTTATTAAAAGAAAAGAAGTCTCATTATTTTAATCTGAATTAAATCATTTATATAAGCCGGTGATTTCTGAGCAAAGAGTATGTTTGATTAAAATCAGTTCTTAAAATGGTAGATTACATTAGGTTAGAGTATATATGAGCTGGCCTCTTTACGACCTGTGCTCCGCGACCAATATAGGTATTTTGTGATTTTGGGACCATTTTTTATCTAGAGCGTTATGCTTGAGGCTTTTTACTAGATGCCAAAGTATATACTTACTTAAAATTAAACTTAAAATCAAGTATTCAAGGGCTCCCGTATGTATTCTTCAGGCCCTGGCTGTTCCTCTCCCAGGATCTTATCCTATATATGCCTTCTCGCCAACGGAGGACCTTTTCCGTTGTTTCTTCTTCTTGGCAATATGTGCACAGGCTGATTTCTGCCACTCCGAGTCCCTATACATATGCATGCAGTTAACAGTCCAACTATTATTCTAGTCCTAGCACTTTCTCGATTTAGTAGTTCTGGTGTTAGTTTCTTCGATAGTTCTTTTATTAAATTGATAAGCGTTCAGAGCAAATAGGTGCCCTTACTGAAATTTCCTTCGCCAATTTAGCGGCCTCTTGGTTGCTTCTCTGCCCTGGCAGCCAGACAAGGGTAATTTTGTTATTTTCCCCCATGTCTGACAGGATGCCCAAACGACTTTACCTTCGATGCTGCAATGCCCTCAGTGTTGCCCGGCCTTCCGAGTAGATGGCTATTCGTCTGTGGATAATTCCAGCCTTTTTGTATCCCTGGCGCAGTGTTCAAAAGCCATAGATTCCTATTGAAAAACAGTGGCATATTGTTCATGGCTTATTCGAATTCTAGTCCTTGGTTTATTTCTGGAAATGCCAGCTCCTAACCCATATTCGGTTTTGGAGCCATTTGTAAACAAAATATGGTATTATGAAGTATTAACCGAGATCCCTTTCTCTCGATCTGCTCCACGAGGTATTTTGATTAGAAATATTTTTCACAAAACTAATTTCGGCATCACCGCATCAATACGCATCAATGTTCTGTCTACCTGAAGCTCCCCTGGAAGCTTCAATTACTCCTTGTTGTGTGAGCCTATTGTAGCCTGAACTTAGCGTATGAATTAGGGCCCTAGCCTCTCCCTGGATAAAGATGTGTAGTGGTAGTAGACTCAGAAGGTCATTCAGGGCAGTGTCTGAACAGTACTAGGACTGAACTACCCTTAGCTGTAATGTCTTAGCCCGCTTAACCACTGATACGTAGAATTTCCTGGGCCTATCAACCGCTGTGAATAGCCATGAGGCATCTTTGGATTCAGTCCCCAGTTTTTACCACAAAGGCGTTTGCATCGGCCAACGGCAATCTTTACTCTTTGTGTGAATTTGTTTAGGTTTTGATTTCACGAAAGTCACTGGTCGAAAATAACTCCCTGATATTTAGCCTCCTTGGAGAAACGAATTTCAACTTAATTTATCACAATCGGCTTAAGCTTCCTAGTGCCCTTATGGTCGGTAAAGGTGACCATGAATTTGTTTTGACTCCCCTCAGATTATACGGACATTCTAGATAATTAAAGCCTTCATCAGATATAACCTTTTCAGGAGATTTTAAACCAATGCTGACAGAGCACCCCTGAGCCCCGAGGGCAGTCTTTGGATGTCCTCGCCCTTATTGTAGTATCGCCCAAGGTAGAAATAATTATTCTCTTCTTTAGTCTTTCTACCACCCATATGAAATATCCCTTTTTTACCTAGCACATAGGTCTGGGATTTGATCATTGCATCGCGAAATGCTCCTTCCACGCCCATCAACAACGCCTCGTCTATTTCCATGCGATAGCCTATTTAAATCAACCAGGGCAAGTCCGTGAACTTCTCTGTCTCATAAACATATTGCCTAGCACTGTACGGGTTAGTTTTCAGTGATATGCCCCTAATGTGGTTATCCTTCAGTTTCTCTGGTATTTTCTCCATAAACTATAACTGATAGGACTGTATGAACAAGGTGTTTGATGCCTTCCCCACTTTTGGCAAATAGACCACCTTGAAATCTTGAAACATCGATAAGTTCTCTAACCGTTTTGGTCGCCGACGGACCATATTATTGTTATTATTATCACTCTAACTACTGAAAATCAAGTTTGCTTCTAAAATTGTTTTTAATTACTGAAAGCTAAATGTTATAACAGCATGTTTGTTATTTGACTGATTATTTTAATTAAAACAACTAAATGGCGTATGTTATAATGGTAATTACGAGCCCTTGTTTACCAGCTTCTAATAAAACCACCGGTTTTAAAATTGATGTCAAAATGTTGTTGTTTGAACTTTATACACAAGATATTTTTAATACGAATCTATAAAGGTAAAACATATTGAACGTTCAAATCGAAAAATCTGTCGGCTTTTAAAGAATACCTTTTTATTGAAAACATTATCAGTGTTCCGTTATACTTTATTCGAATCGAACGGATTTCTTTTACCTCGGGGCTGAACATTCCGAACTTCGTCAATTTACTTAGGCTATCTTGACCTGTCAAAGTACAGTTTAGCAAATTGTTTTTGACTCAAAGAGGCTTTTATCGATTCTGGTTATAGCTTTGAAACTTGGGTTTGGATCCGCCGTGTAATCAACCAGACTTGAGCCAAGATGTGCAAAACGGATGAATGTAGCCGCCTATCTTTCATTTATTCCTCACCAATTTGCTTCAAATGTTCCTGTTTCAAGAGTTTATGTTCGATTGTGACACGATTCTGATTAGTATCTCTACAAATTTGTAAAACGCATTTTCTAAAATTAGGATGGGCATCTCAGAAGATAGAGTTAAAATGAGACATCACACTTTTGGGCGCGAATATATTCACGGATTTCAATGAAAATTTGTTGGCGATACTAGGTCAAAAAATATTACGGGACCGAGCGTTCTTGTGTTCACAATGGAACCTAAGGGGCTGAACAAAAACTCAGTTTTATGTAATTTACACGTTTTTCAAATGTGATTTTGCGCTTTTGTTCATTTATTTCTATTTTATTATAGATATAGTCATCATGTGATGGGGTATTTATTGAACTTTACAATCGCTTTATCAGTTTTACATTTTTTTACCTATCCCACTTCGGGAACAATGCCGGTGACCCTTTTCAAAGCTTATTGTAGCTCCGAACACGCTTCCAATGAAAGATATGGCCAGGTTAAATAAATACCCCCATCACTTGACCAAAATAAAAGAAGAAAGAGTTTCATATCAATTCGATTATTTACGTAGGATAATAAAATAATATACAGGATCTAATTACATGCGATTAGATTTATGGTGGTCCATATCCATAGCCTGCCCTTGTGAGTGGGAACCCCCGACAAATTCCAATAGAATCTCTTCCTTTTGTTACCATTTAACACACGGGTATTAGATAAAATTAAAAAGGCTATGTTTAGAAAAGTCGTAAATTGAAGAAATCAACAAGAATACATAATGCTTACACAATATTTTCTTATCGGTTACCATCCGTAATGTAAAAACGATTAATGGAATCCTGATGGGTCAAATTAAATTTATACACCCTTTTATGAAAATTCAACGTACATTCAAAAAAGATCATTTTTACACTTTCATTAATTAAACAATACGTCCACAACAACACACATTTAATTATTCAACGATATTGGCACAATAATATAAAAAAAATGGAAATAAATCAAATAAACTTTAACAACCGGCCTTTGTGCAACGTGGTATTTTTTAGTCAATTCTAAATCAAGACTTGATAGCAAAAAAAAAGTAATTCTGACTAGTAGAGACTATTTACAACTCGCTCCATACTTCAGACGCAATTGAAACCAGAAGCAATTTTAATTTGATGATATTTGGCAAGATAAACGAATAATTCAACAAATTTATGCTTTTGTAAAAAAACAGTTACAGATTAAATTTAAAATATTAACTTTTGAAGGAAAAATCAATACCTCTAAAAATAATTAAGACTGTTTGGATTTTCGTTTTATGTTTTTAGAAAATAAATTTTCAAAAAATAGTCCATAACATTTGTACAAAAACTTACTAAAACTTAAATAAAACCAGCAGTTAATAAATATTATATTAATCATTTTTCTACGCAAGAACAATTACCTTTTTTTAGATAATTATTCAGATAGCATGAGATGCGGTCTGGTGTGATGTAGGTATCAGAAAAACATTTTCTTTATCGTGCCAACGTTTCGTCTTTTATTGAGATCATCTTCAGGGCTCAAAGTGTTTGTCTTCGGTGTAGATGTGGTACTCTCAACGCGACACTCAAGAATGGCACAATTACACATAAGATATACACTTTGAGCTCTGAAGATGATCTCAAAAAGATCGAACGTCGAATGTCGTTCAACAAATGTTTTTCTGAAACCTACCCCTAGGTCGGGCACCGCAAAGCTTTCCATACCTAACCCCTCAAATCCTTTCAGCCTAAAGTCCTCAGATCAATTATAAACCGTATTACATCTTCAACCCTACCCTCCACAACGTCCTTAAAATCTCATTTAAACAATACATACTCAAAAATTTACGACACACACACGATAAAGAAAATGTTTTTCTGATACCTACATCACACCCGCATCTCACGATATCTGAATAATTATCTATTAACGGTCACTAATCTCTACACTTTTGTTCAGATTTATTTTGTAAAAACAATTTACATTTCACAACTGAGAAAAACACAATAATTTTAGAGAGGCCGTTTCGGGTGGCTATAACATGCTTTCCTACGGTAGTACACTTGAACACCTTGGTTTTTAAAAACAAAAATGTAAAAGGTTATGGGGAAAAATTGTTTAAAAGTACTTTTTCACCTTTTTAATATGTACTTATTCATCATTTAAATTATTTTAAAGATATTTTTGTAGGTTTAGCGCTTTTCGACAGAACCGTCCAACTATACAACAAATCATTACATGAAGGCATGTTATACTAGTTTTTTGTGTGTTCTCAACTATCTGTACCAGCCCTTTGGACTTTACGCTTTATTGAGAACAGAGCTTATTAGTGTGACAAATGTTTAAGCCAAAATGATCTTCATGCTTGATGATTGAGTGTTGATTTTATAAGGTTTTGTAATATTTTCACATTTTCATTTTCGTGGAATGTTTGTAATTTTATGAATAGCATTTCATACTTGATTAAATTGCTTTTTCGTGGTATCGCTTTTAGCAACTGTTGCGTGAACGGAAATCGAGTAGCTTTTTATGAGGGGCTACGATTAATTTATATTTTTCAATTCGACCAAAGAGGAAAGAGAGTATTATAGAAACGAATGAAGGGGTGAGTGCGGTGTTCAATCCGTTTTAAAAAGATAGTTCCTATCCACAGTAAGCTGTTTTGCGTCGATCCGGATTTCGAGCTCTCAGCCCATCATCAGGTTGAAGGATTTCAACAACCATATACCGCCGAAGCCGATACTCCAGCCAAGGCGACGTTCCAATGAGGAGCTGGTTTTTTAACGGCGCTCAATTTGAAAGTGCCAAAGCATATAATTCCTTAATATAATTCCTACTTGTTGAATTGAGCGCCATTAAAAATACCAGCTTCTCATTGAAACGTCACCTTGGCGGGGGTATCGGCGGTTTCACTTTTGCAATTCATATCTAGAGACGTGGTTGTAGAAATCCAACTGATGATGAAGTAAGAGCTCGAAATCCGGATCATTGCAAAACAACACCCACCGTGGAAGCCGTAGACCTCTCTGTGCGGAACTACCTCACGTCCTCATCCTTTTCTCAATCCGGTTCCTCCATTCTATATTGTGACCCCTCCCAAACCTGGGTTACAAGGGGTGTATCCGGGCACAAATTAAAGGTGTAGCCCGGAGGCCGTGGCACTCTCTCTAAAGCACAAGCTGTACTCTTGTCAACCTAGAGTCGGCATGGGAGGCGGGTATCTTACCAGAAGAACACGAGGGCCAGTGCACTAGATCCTGATCCTGTCTCCATAAACGGGGAAGCGTGTATGGCCATCTGGACCACGGGGTAACTAAAATGTTTCGATTTCAGCCCCAATTACGCTGGGAATGAATTTGTGGTGACGCTCCTGGCGGGAACGAAGACAGAGGCTGTCTTCTACTTGTGACCTTCGTGAAGCATGCGTATTTTTTAATATTACCTACTTATATATGTTACAAGTCATACAATGGATCTTGGACGTGATTAACATGAAATATGCAAATGCAAATAAATAATTATCTGAACTAGAACAAATAGCACTTATTAAAATCTGTCTCATTATTGGTCATTTTCTTCCTTTAAAAGTTCAATGACTGATCCTGCTTTAGAAACGAGGTGTGCTTGCCTACTTTTTTGTTCTTCTTCTAAAACATATTGATTAATCCAGTTTGCTACGGACTAGCATTGATAATTTTTATATTATAGCAATTACAATTAGTCTACAGTTTAACGAACTGTTTAGAAAACGATATCAAGTACATAAATAAATAGAGAAACCTTCATTTGGAAACGGTTGGATTGGAGTGGTTGGTAGTTACTTTGCAAAACTAAAGTTTCACATCAATGATGAACTGAACTTTCTCGGAAAAGTCTTTTACTTAGGCTTAGAACAAAATAACTCATACACGAATTCATTTTAGGAATACATTCAACATGGTCCGTTATTTTATTTATACATAAAAGGCCAAATTTTTCCATGTTATAAATTGAGTTCATGATTTATAAATACAGCACTTTTCCAGTAGTTGAGGATTATTTTGAAATAAGAAGAATCGTGGCTCCTTTTCTTTTGCGTATATTACAATTTAATTTTAACCATTCAACTCGTTAAAACTGTACCGTTTGGTCGACTGCGCAGGGTGAAATCGGTGGAAATACGCCTCTCAAAAATTATTTCACTTCGAACACGTTAATAATTTTTATGCTCACCGATATCATTAGTCGATTATTGGCGACACAGCAGTTCATTTATCAGTTTTTCAACATTCCTGTTTATCAAAATAAAGACAACCTACGAGCAAAGGATTAGTTAATTATCATAAAAATTTATCTAAGATGATCAAGAAACTATGAGGAGTTCATTTGTAAAATTGAATCTGATTTTCGTGAAATTTTCACAGATGTGTCACAAAACCTACCTTCTAAAATCCTACCTATTTTGTGTTTGGAGTCAATGTGTATGCATGCAGGCAAGCATGTTTGTTGTTAGTATGTAGTGGAGCAGGGATCGGCGACCTGCGGCCCTTTGCAACTTTTTGTGTGGCCGCCAAAGCCCAATATAATTTTAGCAAAAATCAACAAACTTAGTGCGGGAGCGTGCCGAAATATGGCCGGTGACAAAAATACTCGCTATCAGAAGCATAGTGGGAAACCTATTTTACCCCACTCCCCAGCGAATACACCGGCTCGCTTAGCAAGTGTAGCATTCTTTCATTTCGCCAGTTTGCTACTGTACGTTCATCTGTGCATTTTGCACATAAACACGTTCATATCTGACATTATTGTTATTATAGCATGTCAATAAAAAATCATTTTTTCTATATTTATTTTTAATAATATTTATACTCGTATATGATATCAAAGCACCATTTAAGTTACATTTGATTATTTATGCGGCCCGCATAAAAAAATTTACTTTAAAAATGTCCCGCCGTCCGAAAAAGGTTGCCGGCCCCTACAACTAGAGTACAATGTCGCTATTGCACTTATGGTTGGTTGGTTTGAATCTTATAATCTCAGTTCAATTATTTTCTAAATTAAAAAAGTCCTAACAACCACCATGCAAAACATTTAGTAACTTGACTAATTGACAATATCCTACTTGCTTTGGGTTTATTTTTTAATCAAGTGTGTAACTGCACATAATGAACGTGACTTAAAGAGTGGACATTTTACGTAACATATTAACATTGATGTAGATATTTACATGAAAACATCATTTTTATATAAAATATCAGGCCCATAATTCTTTGCAATTGTGACAGTCGTGTGGTATGATGATGATAGACATATAAGAAGTGGTGGGTTTTATGTTCCCTAAGAACTGAAGCCTTCCTGCTGATCCATTCTGAGATGGAGAATTCAATGTTTGTTATGGTCATCACAACTATTGATTCAGTGCCTATATATGGTCTTGCAGATCCTCTTCTGGCCAGTTTGCCTGCCTTTTTGTTACCCAAAATTCTCCTCGTGTGGTTTATGTCCCTGGTACAATAATCATCAGGATGTTACGTCTTTCCCAGATTGGAGATATTGGATTAATTCGTTGACTTATTTTTATTCAAGTTTTGTACATGTTAAAGTTTTAGTTTGATTTTCTAACACACAAGTGTTTATAGCAATCATTTTAGCTGGAAAGGTCAAGGTTTACTTTTTATTGTCCATACTGAACACGCCTGCCGGTTCCTTCATGTTTTTGGGAGCCGTCTGTATACAGTATACAGTATCATTTATCTGATTTATTCTTCTGTGTAGAAGTCTGTAAAGACTTTACAGTATGTTGTAACAAATGTGTCGTTTTCTATTTCTAGGAATGATTTCCGATTTCATTTTCTGATTTTATTAATTACGGTGCGAGCCCGAAATATTTAGTCTCGATCCGCATTGATTTTTTTTTTCGAGTCGAAAAGAGCTTTTCCTCGCTTCTCCTTGTATTTCCAAAATTTTTATAAACATTCCAATCGAGGTGGGTTTAGCAGTTTCTAGTGTAATCGACGGGGTTGCTTTCATTGACACTGTCGAATGGTGATTCCAATGGATTCACAGCAATACCCACTTCTCTTATTTGACGTTAATTAACACAAGACATGTTCGCACACGGTCTAAAAGTAATTCTTCATGTCAGAGACGTGTAAAACCTATCCTGAGTCGTGCTATTGATCGCCAAAAGCTTTACTGTACACTGCCGTAAAATACCGTAAAATAGATGAGTGCTCTGCAGTATTACTATTAATGTGGCATCATTCAGCATAAAAAACGTATTTTGTTTTTCGCATAGTTAAATTACTTTGTTAGTTTGGGTGTTTAAAAAGCTTGTCATGACAAAACAATAGCAATTAGTGAACAGTTCGACAACAATCATTGGGGAAACCAAACCGCTTCCCAACAGTCAATTAATGGTGGGCATCGCCCAAAGAAGGGTTGGGGGTTTGCATTTAGTGGGATGGGTTAGAAAACTTCCCACGAACTAATTCATGAAGAGGACACAATCGGATTTGTAGAAACATTGTTCCAACTCGACTAACTACTATAATCAAGGAAAACTGGGCATGTATAATTTAAAACAAATCGAGAAATTTTCTCAACACCTCATTGCAAAATGACCAGCATGTAGATAAGTAACATTAGTAATATATACAATGTGACAAGACTCGAACTTTTCAACAGTCTTACAACAAAACGGTCGAGGTATTTATCACTCAGATCACATGCATGTAATTGCTTAACCACAACGGACAAAGTGAAAATTAATGAGCTACATCATTCAACCCTTCCAAAAGCTAGATGTGGTACCCAAAACAATTTATCATGAATTTGAACTATTAAGTAATTAACAACAAATATAATGCCGTACTACGAAAAGTACACAAACCGACAATGGTCCCTGTCCTTCTGTTTAGTCTTTAAAAATCTGTCTTAAAATAATTTTTTAAATCTTTCCTTAATTGTCTCCCCCCCCCCTCTCTCTCTCCCTCTCACTCTTTTGCCGCATCTATGTAAGTATATCTATTTATTTACATTTTTCTTTAAATGTATGCCTATTTAAGTACATATAGATCTTTCTTGGGTGTTGTAAATATATCTATCTCTGTCTCTCGGTCAAATATACTTTCTTCAACATTTCATTTTTTACATTTAGTAGAATCACTTTAGTGTATTAATCCCAGCCATCGTGTAATTGCATTTCATGCTTTAATTTAAATTTATTAATGCAGACAGAATTTTAATTAAATTTAAACAAAATGCAAAAAGAGATACTCGGCATATTTTTGGAGTAGGTATTGAGAATTGTAAATTTATAGTCACCAGATTTTTCCTTTGATCCTTGTTTACGAATTTTATTACTCATTCTGTCCTTTTGGTTTTTTTGTGTAAATGAGCATTATTTGTTGTTTGAGCCCTTCATTTCACAAGGAAGGACAATCAGCGTTACGTTTTACTTTCAGTTTTAATGGTTCATGCCGGTGAAAATTAATTACAAAAAGAAGAAGTGTCTACCCAGAAATCTTAATTATGGCTCCTTACAAGTAGCTTCAAGGAAAATGTATAAATTGGAGAAAATTAAGTCCTAATGAAAGGTCTTGACGACTTTTACATAGCATGAAAAAGCCATATTTTGTTGAACATTTTATTACAGTTTGCAATTCTTGGTAGCGATATGTATATATATTTACAGCGACTTACATTTTTACATTGTTGGGGAGCAGATGGTCAAAATCAATTTCCCGCTTCGCTTCGGAAGTCGCGGGGCTTCTTTTTTTTCTCTTGAGACGATTTATGGGATTGTAAGGTTAGGTGGACAAGGCTTGAGCAAAACTATTTGAGTGATCGGAGAGATTACTGTAGAAGGTAGTAAATTTTTGAGTATGTATTGTTTAAATGAGATTTTAAGGACGTTGTGGAGGGTAGGGTTGAAGATGTAATACGGTTTATAATTGATCTGAGGACTTTAGGCTGAAAGGATTTGAGGGGTTAGGTATGGAAAGCTTTGCGGTGCCCGACCTAGGTAGGTTTCAGAAAACATTTGTTGAACGACATTCGACGTTCGATCTTTCTGAGATCATCTTCAGAGCTCAAAGTGTATATCTTGTGTGTAATTGTGCTATTCTTGCGTGTCGTGTTGAGAGTGCATTATCTACTCGGAAGACAAACACTTTGAGCCCTGAACATGATCCCAATAAAGATCGAAACATTGGTACGACAAAGAAAATGTTTTTCTGAAACCTACGTCACACCAGAATGCATCTCACGATATCTGAATATCTATTTCGTATTTGTAGTTTTTTCGCGATAGCTTGGATTATTGCCCTATAATAATAAACTGTAGGGTCTTTTTATGTCTTGACGTTTCAGTGGAATGTACTGAACACAAAGGAAAACTACATTCTTACAAAATAGGTTTGTGAAACTTTTTGGTTTTAAAGGAACGGCAAAATCCCGTTAACAGCTCTAAAAGAAATAGTAGAACGGTTTACACTTTTTAAAATTATTTTAACGAGGGTTCGCAACATTACATTCCCGCATATTCGGTCATCCTAATAAGGACTCTGAGGATCTTTAACGTTTCATTCTCAAGGTGAGAGCTGATGGACCTGGAATAATGTTACTGCCGCAGAATTGGTGTAGATGCAGCGCAGCCATGAAGGGCCTACGCAAATTCGATCCCCTCTTGTCCATTCCAAGTGGTCGGGTCTCCGTTAAGCATAGGACCGTATGCCGCGCGCAAAGGGCTACCTAAACCGAAGTACGTCAGCCCGATCTCCCGCGCCCTCTCTAGATAGAGAAGATCTATCACCCAGAATATTGGGGCTTACCTAGCCGTCGAAACTTCCAGATTCGCTCCACCCGCGGTTACGTTTAAAGTGGAATCTCTAACCACCCCGTAGAAGGGCACCTACGGTAAAACATCCCGTCGAGCTCGGCCTACATCTGCCATGCGCATTCGACGGACGCCATAGGCTCAGTGTAGGTGGTCCGATCCTTCGCTTCCCCAAGGGTACCGATCGTACGCACAACAATGCAAAGCCTACTCGACTAGGAGAAACCGATTCACTACCAGTTCCCGTCCGCTTACTCATGCATTCGAGGGACTATCCAACATAATAATGGCGTCCTCAACGCTGACGTCCGATCCGCGATCCGCCGTATCCCGTGAGGCCGGGTGTATAATGGTGATCATACGCAAGCTTCACGAAGGCCACAAGTAGAAGGCAACCTCTGTCTAAGTGCTCGGCAGGGGCGTCACCACATACCACGAATCCATTCCCAGTGTAACTAGGGTTAAATTTGAAACATTTTGTTAACCCCGTTGTCCAGATAGCCATACAAGATCCCCCGTTTATACAGGCAGGATGAGGATCTAGTGCACTGGCTCTCGTGTACCTCTGCTAAGACACCCGCCGCCCATGCCGACCCTAGGTCGACAAGAGTACATCTTGTGCTTCAGAGAGGTTGCCACGCCATCTAGGCTGCACCGTTATTTTGTGCGTAGATCCCCCCTTGTAACCAACGCTTAGGTGGGGTAACAGGATAGAATGAAGGAACCTGGATTGCGTTCACAACAGCAGAGGCCGTATAAACTTTCAGGGTGCCGGTGTTTAAAAAAAAACATTTGTAAGTATGTCGAGTTCATTACCTTATGATGAGTGCCTTTTCAACGCCTAAACCGTTGCTGGCTCCGACGCCCTATGTTTTACTATTTAAGCTGATAAAATATTTTTTTTAAATTTATTTATTTATTAAAACTGGTCTTATTAGACCAACCATCAATTTTACAATAATATTATAGAATAAATAAAAATTTACATTCTTATAAACCCATTGGTACAATAAGATTTACATTTCACTATTAACTATTCACTTTTATCTACACAAGTTCATATGGTATGGTTCGTTTTAATCTTCTGACCATGTTTCGGTTATGCAAGAGTTTGGACGCCTCCACGTTCTCGTGCTGGCTGAGGTGAGCCTGGTGTTTGGCGGCAAACCGTCGTATTTCCGCCGTGACTTCAGGGATCTTAAGATCCCTATGTAAGTCCTTATTCCTTATGTACCAAGGTGCATTGACCATGTTACGTAGGATTTTATTTTGGAGCGTTTGTATGAGTTTAATATTGCTATGTTTGGTGCAACCCCATAGTTGTATACCATATATCCACATGGGCTTTATGACTTGTTTATATAATAGTATTTTATTTTGTATAGCAAGATTGGAGCCACGTCCTATCAACCAGTATAGTTGTCTATACCTTAAACCTATCTCTGTCCTTTTTTTCTTCACGTGTTCTTTCCATCTCAGCTTAGCATCTAAGTTCATTCCCAAATATTTAGCTGTATTGCTGTATGGTATAGTAGTTCCATCGATTGTGAGCGACGGAACATGGTCCACCTTTTTGTTTCTGAAGATCAGATGAACTGATTTATGTTGATTTAGCTTGATTTTCCATTTTTTTGTCCATTCGTTTATCTTATTACATGCATTTTGGAGGATTTTGGTTGAATGGTTGATAGTCGGTCCTAGTGATATCACCGCGGTGTCATCTGCAAACGTTGCAATTTTTACTCCATCTATTTTCGGAAAATCACTGGTTTATAACAAGTAAAGCAGTGGACCTAATATGCTACCTTGTGGCACTCCTGCATTTATTGTTTTTAATTTTGAATATTGATCTACTTGTTTGACTCTAAACAGTCTGTCAGTTAGGTACGAATTGATAATATCGACATACTGCTTTGGTAGCATACCTTTTAGTTTAGTGATGAGTCCTTCGTGCCAGACCTTGTCAAAAGCTTGCGAGACATCAAAGAAGATAGCAGAATAAATTTGTTTTTCTTCGAGAGATTTTTCTATTACATCTGTTACTCGGTGAACTTGGTCTATTGTTGAGTGTCTTGTTCGGAATCCAAATTGATGGTCAGGAATGATTTTCTTTTTTTCAACGATACGTTTTATTCGTTTTAATAATAACTTTTCGAAGAGTTTAGACACTGTCGTTAGTAACGATATCGGTCTATATTATTTGACCTCGTTAGCCGATTTTCCCGTTTTTTTTTATCATAATGACCTCTGCAAATTTCCAGATGCTGGGAACGTATTTCAGTCTGATTGCAGCATTAAATAGATATGTTAGTTTAACTATACCCTTTTTAGGCAATTGTTTTAGTATTTCTCCAGTGATAAGATCATATCCTGGAGTCTTTTTAGGGGGTAAATTTTTAATTTCTCGTGCAACTTCTTCAGGTGAAACTAGCTTTATATTTTCTTCGTGTGGTGTTGTCGTTACTTCGAGTAAGTTGCTGTTGATGATTTCATTTGGTTTGAAGATTTCAGCAAGGTAACTAGCAAACAACTCGGCTTTTTCTCTGCTATCTCTCGCCCATGTACCATCCTCTTTTTTTAATGGTGGAATTTGGGCGATTGGTCTTTTAATTTTTTTTATGGCCTTCCACAGCGAGTAGTCAGTAGCTTCGCCTGGAGTTAGGTCTTCTAGATAACTTGCGATTGAGTCGTCTTTTAGGTTTTTTAGTTTTCGCTTAAGTTTTTGAGCCATATTGTTAAGAATATTTTTGTCTACGGGGTCTCTTGATTGTTGCCATCTTCTTCTAGCCTTTCTTTTCTGATTTATTAGTTCTTTAATTTCCTTGGGGTAGTTGAAGCCAACTGTTTTATGGATAGTCTGTCTAGTATTACACCATGCTGAAGTTTGAATGATTGAGGTGAACACCTCTGCTTCGTTATCTAATTGTTCTTCCGTTTTGAGAGGTACATTAAGCTCTGTTTTAGCTTCCACGTCTAAGGCAAAACTATTCCAGTCAGTAGTTAAATTAACTAATGTTGGCTTGCATTGTTTTTTTATTATACTTTCACTTAGCGTCAGTATAACTGCTGAATGATCAGAATTTAGATCAAAGTTTTCTGTTACTTTAATGAAGTTAGGAGAAACTTTTTTGGTAATAAAAAAGTCTAAGAGATCAGGTATTTTGTTACAATCTGTTGGCCAGTAGGTTGGTTTCCCTGTAGAATGATAGACGCACTCTCGTGTTGCTTTCCTTAGTTCGCGGCCTTTGGTGTCTGATAAAATATAATGATTTTGTCAATCGATGTGAGATTCTTCTACCGATACTACCAGCATCTTTCTCTTGATTGCAGGCTAAAAAACATTTCATGACAAAGATTTTAGGGACGATATTAAAACTGTACAATCAGCTTTTATGTAGTCTTAATTATCGTCCATTTTATAGTAAAGCCAAACACCCCCTTCGCTTAATGCAAAAAAAGACCGAAAACTGCAGATTCTAATCGTTGAAAAAAAATAAAACGATTTTTTTTTTTTAATTAACAAAAAGAAAAAGTTCTTTGTTTCTGTTAGCTTTATTTCTTCATATGACCATCAAATTTTGGTTAATCCTTCAAAATATGCATTGTTGATGTTGCCATTGATATTTTCAGTGAGTTGTTCTGACAGACTGAAGTGATCGGATACAACCAATCAACAGAGAGATTTGAGAAAGGTAACCGTCAACAAGTATATACATAGAGAAATAAGAGAAAAAGCAATAGTAATACGGTCAGGTTGTGTGAAGGATATCTGTAGGTAGTTTGTACAGTTAAAATATAGATAAGTTATTAAGCAGAAATGGAAATATAATAAGGTAGATTAAGATAGAGATAGCAATACATACAGAGATAAAGAGATAAAAGTTGGTGATTCTGAGAATTAGCAAAAAGTTTTAGAAACTTTACTTCTAACACACAAATGTCAAGATAAAATTTCAATATCTGCATGGCTGAACGACTTTCGTACGATTTCAATCCCACCGTAACCAGGTGAACCAGTACATGTTGCTGAACGCGCTGCTGAATGACCCATTCACATAGGCAAAGAAAAACTGCAAATTTTTTATAATTTAATTTACATTTCGGTTTCCGACACGAGCAGTCCACAGTACAGCAATGACACAACATTCACCGCGTTGAAATACTCGCAGGAGTCTCCCAAAGCAGTATACTTGGCCTTAACTATCACCTAATATACAGGGTGCATCTACTTTTATGGTCCACCCAACTAATTCGGAAACGATAAACCTTAGCAATAAATTGTCTTTCACAAAACCCATATTTATTTAGGGAAGGTATCTCGTGGAGTAACAGATTTAACGTCACTTTCTCATCTAACTGGGAAATAACGCCAACTTTGTTACTTTAAATAAGAATCCCATATTTTTATTGTACAATTCTATTCGGGAGCTTATTTTATGCCGCTTTTACTGGGAGGAAAATTTTAAGAGGATTGACCATTTCTGAGTTATGAGTTTATCTTCGTACTTGAGAAGTAACTAAAGAAATGGAGATTAACAAAACGAATGATAAAAGTTTTAAATAAATTCCGGTGCCTTCACGGGATGGAGAGATATCCTTTCCTCATGTATTCTTCAATGATTTCTTCTACTCTAATTCTTCATTTAAGAGTATAACTAACTTCGTAACTTCATAGAACTGTACATGGACAAACGTTTCACGAGGAATTCTCTAAAGTCTAGACTGTAATGAATAAACTTAATTGAAGCTATGTACAAACATCTCACTTGAGTCTTAACAGATGAAGAAAACAATATCTCTGTAACGAAATAAGACTAATCTATAACACCCTACTCAAACCGATATAGACCTAAAGTATAAAAATCTGGGGCTCAGCCAAAACAAGGAAACTACAACCTCTTTGAAATCCAAACATATCCAGTTCAAAGTTGTATTGCAATGCTTTTATCTATGTGTCCAATCCCTGCACTATAACCACAACATAATAATTACCTTTATGTAGACGGTCCAGATATACCTTCCGTTTCCACTTCAGGAAGAATTCAGGAGGACTTATCAATCAGCTCCAGGACTATTGAAAATTGGCTTAACTCTACTGTAGAAAAATCACAGACTATTGTGTTTGAATCCCGTCCCGGCCACCAGTCCTTAACTTATATTTCTACCCGTTAGAGTTCGTATTCCGATTGGACAAATGATTTCTTTCAATTAATTATTCTTTATGTAAGGCATTCGTTGAGATAAAAAAAGTGTTCGAGTGGATCGAAGCCAGGATAGCTCAAGTGGTAGAGCTGGGGCGTATATACAATAGCTGAAGGTCGTGGGTTTCAATCCCGCTCGTGATACTGAATTTTTTATCCAAACCAACACCTTCGATAAAGAGTAATTGATTGAAGATTTTTTTCTGCGTTTACCATAAATAATCACCTTATTTCAATTCTGTCCCATTGACACGAGCCTTGGACTGTCCCTTGAACCGACCTTATCGTGAAAAACCTTCCGTCACTGATTTTCCACCTGCCATCAGTTCAGTCAGAATGAATTTATACCATAGTTTAAAAACTGCAACTACGTCATTTTTAAAGCGGCGTACTCTTAATTTTTTGAATATAAAAAAAAAAATTTAAAATCATTGTCATAACGTCAGTTCGTAAACTTTTCGGTTTGTTGGGTAGTAAAATTAATCAATAAATAAACCAGGGGATAATTAAACCTTTTTAATTATCAACTCCGCACTATAACGTATTTGGTTACATTAAATTAATAAAATTTCAAATTGAAAAGTAGACTATGACAGAAATAATGTAATATACGCCATCTCCTTTTCCCCTCAAAATAACAACGTTTATCACCTGCTTTAAACACTTTTTATTCCATCAACAACCCCGAGGGTAAAGTGGAGAAAAATGAAAACGTGTCGACACTTACCTCACAATCGCAATTTCTTGAAAGGTATATTTCCATATTTCGTTTTTAAGCTATACAGCATACGGCTTCAGGTACGTTTGAACCGGTATTAAGCTGTAATAACCTTCGTAAAAAGGTTTAAACTGGTTTCGTTTCTAATCGAGAAGTTTAATTAAGGCCAAAATAAGACGCCGAAGAGAATTTTCGTTGAATTTTACGGAAAACCCATTACTTTACTGATCATCATCGTTCGGCTTACTTCATCAGGGTATAAGATATGATCTTAGAAGAGTTAAGGGGATATAATCTTAATTAATCTGCGACTATAAGAAATGAGCTTTAGGGCTAAAAATGGCTAAAACAAAGAGAACAATTTTTTTGAAATTTAATAAATAAAAAGCTCAACTACTTAATAAATGAATACATTTCAAATAGTTCCCGGCTGATAATTAATCAACAAATTATCAAAATATCAATAAGCAAATATTGGAATTTAAAAAAACCAACGGCCAAGTTATATCATAATGTTTTATATTATTTATAAAGAAGAAGAGAGGAGAGAAAAAACAGTGAGAAAGGGAGATACTGAGAGAGAGAGAGAGAGAGAGAGAGAGAGAGAGAGAGAGAGAGAGAGACAGGCGGAGAGAAAGAGAGATAAGATTTTACCTACCGTAGCTGTTTTTCAAAAGAATTTTAAGAGGGCATTTCAAAAAATAGAGATACCAAGCAAGGGTGTGAATTTCCTCTTGAGGTACGCCAAAAACGTGTTGAAAACAAACTTATAGTTTGTACGTTTACAATCGATTGGCCCAAACTTCAACTTTTAAGAAAAGTGCTGAGAGTGAAAGAACGGGAAAACGATAAATATCTAAAGGAAGATGAGGAAAGGTTTTGAGGGTATAAGCGTGAGAAAAAGAGGATGGGAGGAAGAGAGAGAAAGAGAGAGAGAAGAGGGAGACAAAGGGAACAAAAGAGCGAAATGTAGTAATTTACATAAATAACATCATCAAAAAATAGTTTTGAAGGTAAACAACTTAAAAAACAATTCCCATTTTCCCATTTTTTTTATTCATAACAAACACACATGATAACAAACAAAAACGTAAAAATTATATACAATAGTTATTAAAAATTAATAAATTAGAAGGAAACACTCAGTCCTTTCGACTACCTACGACATATCCATTATATCCAAGATATCCCTCTCCATCCAGATCTTGTAATTAATAATATAAGACATTAACTAATATAAACACGCTAATTAACAAAGATTCACTCCTTCAAAATCCAACGTACATAAACACAAAACTCATATCCCATTGGCACTCTCGACACGACAGACAAAACAACGCATCTACACAGAAAACGAACACTTTGAATGAGTACAAATACTTTGATTGAGTCTATACAATGCCTAGCATTGTATAAATTCATTTTTCACATCCTACATGTTTCTGTATAATTTAGACAATGTATATAAATCCCAGGCCATGAAGATGATCTCAGTAAATATGGAAACTTTGGTAAGGTAAAAAAAATGGTTTTCTAAATTTACGTCCCACCAGACCGCATTTAACAATCTCCACCTAATCATCAACTAACGGGATAATAAAATTATATTGCACGAATTACTACTAAACAGTTTTATTCTGTGGAATAGTTTGGTCTTGATTAAATTCAAGAATCCTTCAGGATCAATAGAATAGGGAGGAAAACAGTGATGTCAAAAGTGAAAATCGACAGCTTCTGCTGATGACTAGATCCGGCCGTAGTGTCGGAAACCACCCGACCGCAATTCTCCCGAAGGGGACAATCTTGAAATACTCTCGGAATAACTAGGTTGAAAACAGGCTTTTTAGTTGATAGAAACGATTACAATATTTACTTGTGTTCTAATTCCCGCATTTTCCACGTTCAAATTAAGTGCTTTTCAAAAACCAGCTTCTCATTAGAACGTCGCGTTGGGAAGGGTTCATTTTTGCGATTCATGTCGAGAGACGTGGTCGTAGAAATCCTTCAACCTGATGATGGGCTGAGGGCCCGAAATCCGGATCGACGCAAAACAACGTACTGTGGGTAAGAACTATCTTTTTAAAACGGATTGAACGCCGCACTCACTCCATCATTCATTTCTATAGTACTCCCTTTTCTCTTTGGCCGAATTGAAAAATATAAATTAATCGTAACCCCTCACAAAAGCTACTCGGTTTCCGTTCGCGCAACAGTGGCTAAAAGCGATACTATGAAAAAGGAATTCAATCAAGTATGTAATTCTATATTTAAAAAAAAAGGCTATAATATAGTTATATGTCCCTATAATATAGTTAAAGGCCTTTAATAAATTTTTGAATAAGTTTGGAATATTATTCAGTGTATTATTCCGATGACGGGGAATAAAACCATGGGAGAGCGTAAGAAAAAGATGTGGTGTTCCGTGGGCCAAAAGAAGCATTGCTCTATTACGTCGATAATGCTTTCATTCTGATTTATTGTAATAGCAACTTCAATCTTAAAAAAAAAGAACATGGAAAAAAATAGGGTAAAACATTTTTTGTATATAAACTCTAAAAACACTAAAGTTATATATTTTATTAAATAAAAGATTCACAGTAACTGCTAAACTCTAGTAGTATTTTTATTTTGTTTTTAATAAGGTTTTAATGCGAGAAAACGATAAAATATTGACAAAAATGAGGAATGTTTGAAAGTAAGAGAGTTTGAGAAAGAAGCTAAGTGAGAGAAAAAGAAAGAAAGAATATTCAGAGAGAGAGAGAGAGAGAGAGAGAGAGAGAGAGAGAGAGCAGACAGAAGGAGCAGGAAAGTCAGAGAAAGACGTAATGTGAGGTGTCAGGGAGAATAAAGAATAAATTGGTTTTACACAATTCATGTCGGTTATGATAAATGTACTACGACGTACTCATAGTTTTGCGGAAATTAAAAATTGATAGATCGAGCGATAAGATTAGATAGTCCAAGTAAAATAGATAGAAAAAAAAGAGATAGAGGTAAAGCTGGAACAAAAGAGAGAGAGAAGAGAAAGGTTACATACAAGAGGTTACACTGACAAAAAATATCAGACAGCCAAGCAGCTATTAAAGCACTGGATTGTACAAGGATTACATCAAAATTAGTCAGTGAATGCATTCAAAATCTCCAAAACCTGGGGGCACACAACAAGGTAACGGTATCCTGGGTGCCAGGGCACAGGGAAATTTTGGGTAATGAAGAATCAGGATCCGCAAGACCATACATAGGCCCCGAACCTATTCTTTGGATAACAAAACCAAATATAGAATCCTCCACCGCAGAATGGATCCAAACAAAACAAAGAGAAAAGTGGATAAACTCTAGCAGTGCTAGACACAGTAAACTTATGATAAAACAACCCTCACCAAAGCTAGCAAAAACACTACTACAATTGGAGAGGGCAAACCTCAGAGAAGTGGTAGGACTACTAACCGGCCACTGGCATCTGAGAAAACATCTACATAACATGGGCAGGTACAATGATGATCCCATTTGCAGAGTATGTAATGAGGAGGAGGAAACAGCAACTCATATCATCTTCGAATGCGAAGCAATGGCTCAATGGAGGTTCAATCTAACGTATAAAAACGACTCAGAGAACCACATTGAAGCAATAAGAGTCAATGATTTGATACGTCTGAGAAAAAGGATCGAGTCTATTGACTAAACCAAGGAACGAGGAAGGTACAATAAGCCAGAAGGCTGCAGTGCCTGGGGTACACAAACCCCGCCTCCTGGTATCCTTTTCCACCATATCATACCATACCAAAGCTGGAACAAAAGAGAGGGAGAAGGGAGAGAGACAGACAGACAGAGACCTAGACAGAAAGAAAGAGAGCTTAACAGAGAGGCGATCATAATTAAAAAGTTAAAGAGAGAATAGGTGAAAGGAGATGTTATGAAAGGAGCATAAATAAGTTGGCTAATGAAAATATCACGTCCTTATAACTGTCGCTTGAATGGGTTGGCCTCAATGAAAAGCGCGTGCCTAAGTAAAGTCGAACTCATGAAAAAGTATCAAAGGGAGAACGATTCAGACGGGATTGGTTATACTGACAGCTCGTAAAAACGTGGAAAGTATTGGGTGGGAACACGACAAGAATGACTGAGCCCAGAATTGAGAATAGAATTTATGAAGGGTTGCGGGTTTCAAAGCCGTCGATAGTATTATGGAAACTGGAGTGATTCTCGATTTGGGATTGAATTCTTTGAAGAGTTTGTTTATTTATTTTAAAATAAATACAACTGGAAATATTCTGCATGAAAAGTCGATTTGAGCATAATAATCCTCGTAATTTCCATTGTCTCTTGTGATTATTAAATGGTTTTAGACGTTTTGCCAAGAAATCCTCTTAAATCTGCTGTATAATCAAAGAGAAAATAACGTGCATGGAACAAACTGTCTTTATCAAGTTAGTATGAAATTGGACGGCATGAACAATTAAATAAAGTACGAATTTTGTTTTAAACGAAGCAAACCATCTAAGTTGAAACGGGCCAATTTGTTCATTTAAATAACAGAATAATGGTGCTCATGCATGACATCTGACAAACTATTGATTGGTATATGGAACGTCGTCATCGCATGGAATCCGTCCTTTGTGTTTGATTTGAGGAAAATGATAGGCCTCTGACAAATCACGCGTTGTTCTGAACATAACGAGCCCTAGACATTGACTTACATTTATGATCACTGAAATTGGTTGTCAATATTTAACAAAATATTAAACTATCTCTGAAATTCACTACGTAAAAGATACGAAAATGTAAAAATCTTGTAAATGCGGGAAAATGTAACAGAATCTGTTGATATAAATCTGCACAATCTGGGTATTCTGAGTGCCTGTTAGAAACTGTTGGAAATCTAACATCTACAATAATGTCGTTATCATTTTCCTAACGTTTTTGTTTTTAATTTTTTAAATTGGTTTTCTTTCAATTTTTTATGGTTTTGGTTCAGTTTATAATTAAAATTCCAATCATATGAAATAAGTCGCAAATAATCGTTTTAATTCGACTACTATATACCGATTAAAAATAATTCATTCAAAACCATTGCCTAAGTTCCTTTATAACGCTTTGACAGGTCCAATGAAACATTAGTTCAATTAAGGGCTTTCGAAAGATGATGATTTCTTAGAACAGCCTTCCTCACATGAATAATTAGCGAAAACTAAGTGCACTAAAGTGACCAAAGGAAACTGAGAACAGTATAAGAGCTTGGGAATAATATGATACACTGAACTGACTATAAAAGCAGATATGCTACAGTTTTTCACTAGGAAATTATTAAAATTGAACACTACTTGTGTATTCTTTTTTTTATTATTTATTTGTTTGACGAGATATTTTCTCACAATAAGAAATTTGCGTACATATGTATATTTGAGGGAAATTGGTTGGGCCTTACGCGTCCTCTTTAGCACATCTCCATTTTGTGTATCATACCTCCTGAAAAACATTATTGTCGATGTCGATGGGAAATTGTTCACGCAAAACCCTTTTACTTTAACAAATCCTTTGCATTAACAAAATCATTACAGTGTTGTTCAGAAACTGAAAGAACTAATTATTAATTTTACCAAGAATAACAGTGATAACAAATGTCAGCAAACAAAACGTATTAATTTGGTAAGTTGGTCTAATATAGAATATATAGTAAAATATTAAGTTTAACATAAATAAATTAGTTTAAATAAATAAATAATTAAGTTAGTTTAACACATTAGTAATAAATTGACAATTTAACAAGTTAACTGTTTAATAAATTAACAAATCAGTAGGTTAGTGGTTAAACATTTTTTAAGTTATTAAGTAACAGATAGTTAAATAAGTGAGAAGGTTCAGGAAGATAAAATATGTCTTATGCTCCGGTGCTTCCAAGATCTTTGTAAATAGCTAATTAAAAGGTAAAAAAGAGACGAAAAAGGAATAGTGTTTGTAGCATTTTAAATGCCCTCTTGGAATAGTTTAATTGGATTCATGGAAATATTACTACCTCAGTTCTCACCTTTCCCCACCGTCATACTTCTCACCTTACCCAGTCCCTCATTTCCCATTGTGACACATTTGCGTGTTGTGAACTGGCTACTCCTAAAATGCCGAAAATTACCGCAAAGACGAAACACCTTGTTCAAAAGTATGTGGGTGAGTTTTTCAGTTTGGCTTTTACGGGCGTTGCAGATGTTTTATTCTGTATTTGCTGTGACAAACCTGCATCAACAGTTAGACATTTTTTGGCAACACCACTTAAAAACGGGAAAACATAAGGAAAGCAAAGATAGGAAGTGGAAGTTTCACCTTTGCAGCACAAGCTGCCATAAGTTTCCAAAAGGATAGTTCCTACTCACAGTAAGTTGTTCTGCAACGATCCGGATTTCGAGCCTCTTAGCTCATCATCAGGTTGAAGGACTTCTACAACCACGTCTCTCGACGTGCATCGCCAAAGTGAAACCGCTGATACCTCCGCCAACGCGACGTTCCAATTAACAGCTGATTTTTAATGACGCTCAATTTGAACTATCCTTCTGGAAAGTATTGAACACCACACTCACCCCATCATTTAACATTTCTATTAAGCTGCCATAAGTGCTGTGTCTGAAAAGTCCGATTTCCATACCGATTTATGTCGTCCTTTAGGGCTGACATATCCTTCCATAAACAAAACCACCCTGAATTCACGTTTTGAATGAATACCCGAGGAATTCCCCACGAAAGTATTCTCAAGAAAACTCACCTGATCTTATATACAATAAAACATTCCATAACATCAGAGACTTCATCGAAAAGAAACCGATTTGAGTCTTGATGAATGAAACGGTGGATTTTTTAAATTTAACTTTATTTTTTAAATGCGTTTTTCTTTATTAATATTAGCTATGCTATGCTTCTCTTGCCACTGTTTCTCTTTTCAGTACAATTTAATTTGAGGTGTCCTTATGTTTTCTCATGGTACTTTTTTGCATATTGTCAGCTTTAAATTCCATTGTTTACCATATATATATATATATATATATATATATATATAT
>CM077104.1:30677178-30691706 GCA_039619505.1 Cimex hemipterus | reverse complement strand
ATATATATATATATATATATTGTCTGTTTTTATTGCATATAAATCACAGTCCTAATTATTAAATATTTTATGAATAAAATCCCCCAGTAAATGTCATTTACATACTTATAGATATATTAATATATGAAAATCAGTATTAAAAAAACCACGACAATCATGACCATTAGAAGTTCGGGCTCCTTAACGAAATAAAAAAATTACCAAATGGATTAATACATTTTAAAATCATAATACACTTATAAATTTGTTAACTTAATTGATCGAGATGCATTTAGTAAAACGTTAGTGTGCGTAGGAAGATATGATAGGATATCCTGTGAACATGCAAGTAGATTATAGGAGGTCTCTTTGTCTTGTTGTCGCCTTTAATACCGATTCCACCATACTCTCACCTCCTTTTTATGCCTGGATAAAAGGTTAATCGGAAGGATAAACGGAAGCATCATAGCATCTCGGATTTGCGTCAACATAGATGGATGTCCGGACGGGATAAACACCGACAGAGTTCCATCCTTTTCCCTTCAGTTGTTATCCCACGGTCGCAGAAGTAAAACGAGATGAGATAAAAAAAAGGCTGACACCCGTCTCCCATCACTTACGCCGTTCTGAATCCAATCCGGCTTTCACGAAACTCGAATAAAGCCCGATCATATTTTACCCTGATCAAAGTGAGTAGAATTAGAATTATAGAAGATTGCTAGGAGAAAAAAAATCTACATCCACGAAATTTATTATATAATTGGCAATAATATAAAATAGATCAGTCCGTTTTATAGCGGTGATCACATTTTCATAAATAGAGTGAATTAACACAGTGGAAAGGGAGATACCTGGCCCTGATTTCTCTGTCAATTTTGCATGCGGTAAAAATGTTTTAACATAATTGCCAATAACAAGTTAAACGAGTCCTATACCTTTTTTTCGACATAACCTACTCAACAAGCTGGAATACACGAAGTTGCCTGACGTTTTATTCTTTTAATAGTTTTATTGAAAAGTTTACAGAAACGAATGTTCACCATTTGAGCCGGCATTAGAATGTATTTGCAAAGGGATTTCTGATATAAGACAAAAAGGTTTAGTAGGCTGAAGCAAAATTGCTACTGTGGTATTCTTACAAAGAGAAGACAGATAAAGGAAAGATTGAACAAAAGGAATGTGGAAGTTACTTGTAGAAGGCTATTATCGATTTCTAAAATATATAATGCATTCAATTCAAACGAAACTAAACGCTATCATATTTCAATGCAACAATCACTTTTTTCCATGAGGAAGGGTTATAGAAAAAGTAGTTTTTCCCAAATATCTAATACAAGTGGTCTAACAATTTGTTTAAGACACATTAATAAACTGTTCAAAAATGAAGGAAATTAACACAGTGGTGAAATTTCCTCGTTTGTACAGCACAGTTATACTAAACCCATATGACTGCCAGTACATGCAGAACTAATGGTCTGTGCGCCGTGAAATAAACATACAAATCAATGTTACGAGTTCTCACACTACACACATTCCCCCTTCTCTATCTCATTCTCACTCTCTCTCTCTCTCTCTCTCTCTCTCTCTCTCTCTCTCTCTCTCTCTTTTTTCTCTTTCAGTTCAAATCCTTGCCTGACTAGGGTCAAGAAAATTTAGCCGTTGTTCTTCGTTTCAGGGTAGTGTTGTGTCCACCACTTTGAACACTCAGTACGCAAGTGAAGGAACAGAGCGGATCTGCGGATGTCGAAAAAAACTTTTTTTGGGAGAATTTAGGCATCGGATGAACTTGGACGAAGTTAAAGATAGTAAACCCTAAATAATTATGTATTTTCATATTGTTATTATGCAAGAAAAAATAACAAATAAACTTCTCAAACATAAATAGAGAAATTGCCAATTTGGTAGTATTTATTTTTCCAAGCAGTAAAATTAATTAAGGGATTTAAAAAAAAAGTAAAAGGTTTTAATTTTATAATTTTGTCTATTGGTTACAATAATATTTTTAAACGATTTGTACCTTGTGTACTGTCCTTTGTTGGTTTGGTACACTGTTAGGTACACTTTCAGCAAGGTTGTCACTAATTTCATAATGAATTTCACTACACAGATGTTGCAACGCTGAACTCAGTTGTTGCAGGCCAACTGGCTAAGGATGCAGATCGAACAGCCTTCTGCAACGCATCTCCTGTTTTCGGTAGACTCTTCGGCCCTTGCTATCATTATACAGACAGAATAAAATTCTCATCAGCAAATATATTGAGAAGCATAAATGCATTACAATTGGTGTTCTTTTCTAAGGGCTCGCTGCACCTTATTCTGCTGAGTTGCTGAGGCGGGCTGTTTCTGCAGGTCGTACCAAAGGGGTCTGTGATGTATGGCCAATTCCACCAAAGTTTGATAAAATCCAAAACAATTTTTTACTTCATATAGGATCTAGCGAACACTACTGCACTTTTGCAGCAATGACAATATTTCTTCCCTCCTGTCGTATTGCGTACTTGACATGTTGCTCGATGTATGCTACGTAGTTGAAGGTATGACTCTTTGTGTTCATATAGAGAACGAATATGAATACTACCCGATATGATGCTTGCTGCTGACAGCCCCTGCAAGTTAATGGATCAGACCATAGACTGCCAAAACGTAGACATAAGCATGATTCTACACATATGTAAGAAGAAGAAAAAAAAGTAACTTTATTCTGGGACTGGTATCCCTAAGAATAATTTACATGAAATAAATAAAGGAAGTTCCTTCTATGAAGTTAAAAGTTAAAAAAAAAGTTAGAAATCTGGGCACAGAGTATACCAGTAAGGCAGGCCTCAGAAGAAAAAATTACGAGAATGTTAAACAAAAATAACAAATGTTAACGTGAGGTTTCTGCATGGAGGGAGAGGAGGTGATTATACAGGTGGTATTTAAAGGAGAAAAAGGAGGCGGCGTGACGAATATAAAGGGGAAGGAAGTTCCAGAGTTTAGGGGTTCGGATCAGAAAGGATCTTTCGAAGGTGTGGGTTGAATGTTGCGAAAGGTCGATTAGGGATGATCGGGTCTTACGAGTGAGGTGTGAGGAATCGAATTGGAGAGATTGGATGATGTAAGGAGGACGACGAGTGCGGATGGACTGAAAAATAAAAGCAACTTAGGAAATACTGTGCACAGAAGGAGTGGGTAAAGCCAGGAAAGGAATACAACTTCGGCACCCCCAGCTGAACACGAATCTTACGCAACAATTCATAATACTCTTTAATCGCGATTTGATGACCCTCCAAGAGAACACCGTATGCCACACAGTTGTAATCGACGAAGGGACGTATACGACAAGATACAAGGAGTTTGCAGGTGGAGAAAGGTGAGAGAAGCCGGACCGACGAGACAGGCTGAGGGAGGCAATGGAATGGCGGGAAATTTGGGAAATGTGAGAATGCCAGGAAATATTTTGGTCAAAGAGTACTCTTAGGTTTTTAAACCGAGGAGCAGAAGGGGATGGGATGGTTATTTGGCATGAGAGGTCGGATGCTGGGGAGGGAATTGAGGAGTTGCCTGCACCCGATAATTATGGCGGTGGATTTAGACATATGTACATACAATATGCAGAGTTGAGCTTATATAAATCATTATAATGAATTGATTTCCTATTTTTAAATATATTTATACTAAAAAAATTCAATGGCAATGCATATTAAAAACTTATTTAATTTTCTAAACGATTTTCTTTTGTCAAAACACATAGCGCATGTGATCAACTTAGTCCGTTGCTTAGTTTTCACGGGGTTTTTTTCCGATGGATACCAGTGACTGTAGCAGTTCTCAACTGAGCACGCCAGCTGTACAGGTTATTGTATTATATCACCGGCTCCAGATATTTGGAGGAGGGCTCGCAACACAAGGTGAACTTGAGCCCCCCTTGTACCATAGAAAAAATTCATTTTTGAAGGGGGTTGGGACCAAATTCAAAGGTCGTTGAATTTGGGTCCCGCCCCTTGCATTGATGAGTGCCGTGTCAATTTCTTGATTCCGGTCCCCTTAGCCGTCAGAAAAAGACCAGATGGGGATCGGACCCACGACCATGGGGTCTACTAGCCGAGAGTCTGACGCCTTAACCACTTGGCTACCGCGGGCCCCCCCCACAAGGGGTTTAATATCCGATTCAAAATTATTAATTCAAATAATAATATTATTGAAAATAACGAGGTTGATTCGTTAATTCAAATTATTGAACTTAACTTTTTTGACCCTGTTCATTTTGTATTGAAGATAACGATCATCAGGGAAAACATTTACTGAACCAAAAGTAGGTTCCCTACGGTTACTATTCATGATTTTCTTTTAGAATTAATTTACAAAAGATCTGTAAGGAGGAATATTGTAAAATATATTATATTAAATTGGTCTCGAGTATCTTTGAAACGGAAAATAATCGTTAACAAAACAAAAACAAAATGGCAACGAAAGAATAATAGAAGAAAAATAGGGGAAAATAAATAAATTAATAAGAAGACTAAGGAACTCGCCGGTAAAACGCGTAACGGGTTGGTATAAACAACTGCGACATCTAAAATCTAAATATAGAAGTAACAAAGAATATGACAATTCAAAGACGAGGGGAAAATATCGTAAAACCTCTCTTTCTTCATTATCACTGTCAGAATAAATATCAGGTTTTTAATATTTCTGCCCTGGCTTAAATATATTTGCGACTGGTAGCAAATCAGAAATATATATTAGTAAAGAAATTAAGTAAACATAATTTAAATAAAAATTAGTTATTTTAATAATTATGTATTTATTTTTTAATTTTATTAATTTATTTATAATTTGACGTCTACAATATTATGATAATTTTTTAAATTCTGTTTAAAAAAAATTATGATTATAGTAAGTAACACAAGGAAGCTGTAGTTGTAATCGATATAATTTAACTTTGAAGCCAAGGTAGAAATATCAAAACACCAATTTGGTTTCTGTTACATCACAGCACCGTTCGACAGTCCATCGATATGGAAGTGCCATGGGGGCTTTTCTTCAAATCGAACACTCCTATTCTCAAAATATTACCTGTACCTACTTGGTCGATAGTTATTACAAATTGAGACGAGGGCAAAGTATCCAAAGGAAAGATCCTAGGTCCTCTCTTATTTTATATATATAAGTTGTGATCTGCCTCTTTTGGTCTGACAGATGCATTTGTGCATTTTGCCATCTTTGGTGTTGGATTTGTGTATTTTCCGGTTAGTCGAAGGACGTTTTGATAATAACATGGAAAATAGGTCACGAAAATCTCAATATTATCTTTTGTTTAAAAAATTTATAATACTTAATTAAGCAATTGAAAATATAAGATTTTTTCTTAAAAACCAACCTCTGAAGATGGGGAAAGATCGAATTTGTCTGACAGACGAAAACATCGTTATAAGACGGACCAAAATTATCGGTTACGACCAAACTGCACCGTAAGAATGTCCTACTTCTCCCGAATGGAAAAATTGTTAAAATACTAATCAATTACATCCAAATAATTTAATTTTTTAAAACTTCAATAGCAATTTGTAGAATTTATAAACTAATATTGAAATATTATTACAATTAACGTTATATTTAAAGCTAAATATTGAAATTGCTTAAACAAAATTAGTATTGATTGATTGATTGAAAGTTTCCAGGGTGTGTATACTGCGCCCTTTAAGAGCTATTGTATCCCCCGTTCTCTGCCTAAAGCACATCGGTGAGTCCTAGTTCGTCAAAGAACTTGATTAATAGGCCCGGTTTTATTGGTTGTAGCTCTTCTATGGTCACATTGTACATCCCAAAACACTTCCTCCTGCGGGCTAATGTGGCTCCGCAGTTTGTTAGTAGATGTGTTGGTGTTTCTTCTGCTTCTTTGTAGAATCTGCATGTGCCATCTTGGTTTACTCCAAGTTTCTTTAAATGTCCATTTAGTCTGCAGTGTCCTGTTAGGAATCCTGTTAGGATTCGCAGTCCATTCCTGCTTCCTTTGATACATTCCGTGATTTCTTTCATTCCGAAATTGGTTAGAAGATTCTTGGATTGTTTATGTCCAATAAGTGAATTCCAGAGTTCCCTTATTTTCTTTTTGTCCTTCTGTCTGAGATAATCGTTAATAGTGGATTCCTATTCCACAGAAGGGTTCGGGTCCTGATAGCGGTGTAGCTGCCTCTTCTCTTGTGAGGGTGTCCGCTTTCTCATTGCCTTCTACTCCCGTGTGTCCTGGGACCCAGCAGAGGCTTACTTTGTTCTGCGTACCTAATATGTTTAGTTTTGTTTTGCAGTTCAGCACCATTCTTGAACTAATGATGTTTGAGCTTAGTGCTTTAATGGCTGCTTCGCTATCTGACATGATAGCTATATTCTTGTTTTTGTATCCTTTATTTAGATTAAATTGGACATATCTTTCTATTGCATGAATCTCAGCTTGGAAGATACTGGTGTTTTTCCCATTGGTTCCGAGTATTTGGTGCCTGGTCCAAATACTCCTGCTCCTGTACCTTCTTGTGTTCTCGACCCATCTGTGTACCAAAGGATGGTGCCATTTGTAAAGAAATCAATTTCTTTTCTTTCCCATTCTTTTTTGGTGCTCAGATGTATTCGAAATTTTTGATTAAATTCAAACATCCTGTTCATGTCATCCCTTGGAGCCATGAGTGATGGACGATTTTTCCACAGTTTGTCGCTATCCCTCCATTCCTGTTGGAGGTTTCTCCCTAATGAGGTTGATTATGGTTTTCTGTGCTATCCTTTCTACCATGTGATATAGGGGTGTTAGTCCTAGTATTTTTTCCATGGTAATTGTAGGAAATGTTCTCATTGCTCCCGTTATGCAGATGCATGCAAGTCTCTGTACTTTCGTGAGTCCTTTCTGTTTTGTTACTTGTTCTGCTTTATCAGCCCAAGCTATAGCTCCATATGTAAGTAACGGTCTTACCATTGCGGTGTACATCCATAACAGGGTTTCTGGCCTGCATCCCCAGTTTCTTCCAGCTATTCTTCTGCACACCATCAGGGCTCGTGTCGCCTTTGTGATAGTTGAGCTGTGTTCTCTAAATGTTAGTGTTTTATCTAGTGTAATGCCCAGATATTTGACTTTTTTTAAGTTGTATCACAATGTTGTTAAGTTTGATTTCTTTCATGTGATCTAGTTTTCTTTTCCGTGTAAAAGTGACTATGTTTGTTTTGTTTGGGTTGAGTCACAAGCCTGCACTTTTGCACCATTCTTCTGTAATTTTCAGTCTCTCTTGGATTATATCGCAGAGTTTCCTCGAATTTCCCCCTGGCTGTCAGGATCACCTGGATACCCCTAACATTCTATTCCTGAGCGGTCCAGGGTTTCGAGCAGTTCATCAACTGTTAGACTCCATAAGAGAGGTGATAGTATCTCTCCTTGAGGGCATCCTTTTGTTGTTCTGATTTCTATAGTGTTCGTTCCTATATTTGTACCAGCTATTCTGGTTCTTAATACAATAGTTCTCCAATCCATCTAGATGTGGTTTGGTCTACGTACTTTCTCTTCAGTGAAGCCTCCATTGATGTGTGGGACGCATTGTCGAAAGCCCCCTCAATGTCGAGAAAAGCGCAGATTGCTATTTCTTTTGTCTCTAGTGTTTCCCTTAGGTCACTGGTTAATTGATACAGTGCAGTTTCTGTCGATCTTCCTGCTCTGTATGCATGCTGACAGTAGTGGAGAGGCTTATTCACCAGTGCTGTCGTTCTAATATAGTTGTCTATCAGCTTTTCGAGAGTTTTTAGTAAGAAGGATGTTAAGCTGATTGGTCTGTAGGATTTGGGTAATGTGGGGTCTTTTTTCCCGCTTTTGGTATAAAAATTACCTTTGCCCTACTAAACAGGTATATGGGGTATTGGGTCTGTGGTATATAGCCTAGTGCTAGACTGCTTCTATATACTCGTAGTAGTGTTAGAGTAATTATTTCTGTTCCTTTTTGTAATAGGATGGGAAAGATTCCATCTGTACCTGGTGCGTTGTATGGGCTGAAAGTGTTAATCGCCCAGAGGATTTTTTTCTCTGTGATTATTTCAGCTGCTTTCTTCCAATTTTCTTTTTTGGGTAAATTTTCTCTCATATTTTCAAGGGAGATGTTGTAGGTGCTGCCGGGAAAATGTGTACTTAGAAGGAGCATTGTTTTTTTGTTGCATATCCTTACGGAAGGATCATTACGAATCCCCCCGTCAGGACGGTGACGAACGTTTCCCGGGGTCCACTACTTGGAAGCGGGGTTGGTCTTTGAACCCCAACAAAATTAGTAAAACACACTAAATATTATGCGTTTGATTTATGCTTAGTTATGAAGAATTTGCAACACATTTCTCCATTTTATTTTTTTAATTTATGGAGTTGCCTATACTATAGTTACTATACATATTTGTTTGTTTGTATATTTTGTAAACGACATAACTGAAATTCAAGAATTTTAATAGTCTGTACATAGCCTATCTGGGTGCGAACATTATAAATGGCTTTAAAGCTTTTTCTTATGCAAAATTCGGAGCCCGCGAAGCGAAATGCTCGCGGGTTCAACTTTCCCCGCAAATTGATGTCGAGGCCCAAATTCAATTGCGGAGTCGGCAAATTGATTACGACGACAAAATTGAAGAAATATCAAAGGGAGTGCACAGCAATAACCCCGCCCTTTCTTGACATTTCTATTTTGTGCACGCGTGGCGTACATTTACATTTAGATGATTTTCCTTCCCCCAATACTGGCCTGAAGATGAGTCCCCTAGTACTCTCTTTAAGCGGAACAGATTTGCGACAATTCAAGGCTATTTGGCGAAAAGGGAGAAATTTGAAAAGGCATTGGCGACCTTCGTTATGGCCAAAGAAATTATCAAAAAGTAAATTAGTTTACTTTTCGCATTTAAAAACATATTTAACCTTCATTGTGATTGTACTCGATGGCATCCATACTTTTAATAGCAACTAGTTATACTTAGTACTAGTCTTCTAACTTACAGGAAAATGTTTAGACAATTCATTTATAGTGAGATGTTAGCGCTGCCCTGGTATTATTTTATGACTTCTGATCCAAAAAAATCAATGAAATTTTTGAGTGTTTTCTTCAGGCATTTATTTTCATGCAATCGGCTCTTTGGTGAAACGCTTTTTTATGGCTTTAAGATGCTTCAGAAGAATAAATACGAGAGCCATTTGAACCCACCGGCCGGGGCAATTAAGTCATTCAGCTGTTACCACCCCCTTTTCAACCGAGTGCCCTATTCTTAGAGAAGAAAGTATACTCCGCAGAGAAAATTCTCGTCCCAGAGAAGATTTGCCAATATTCGAAAAAACGCTCGGTTGGACTAATAGCCTACGTGAAAGTCTTCAACAATAAGCTTAAAACTTAAATCGGAAATAAACGTCGGTATTCCATTGAAGAAGATCTTCGACCTAAATCAATCGGATAAACTTTTTCGCTAACACTAGAGTTAAAACGGGAAAATACTTGATCCTTTTCTGTTTGCAATTTACTCATTCAAACATAATTCAATTCTATATTTATTTTAATTTTAGTTGACCTTACGTTAAATGGGTAATGAAAACTTACACCTAAGTTAACTCTCTGTGGTCAAAATTAAGTTTTGCGCAAATTGTGTTTGTTTCGTTACAGTCCTAACAGAAAAGAATAGACATTCATAAGTCAGGGCGAGTATATTATTTACTGGGTTCCCAAACTGTGGTCCTCAGCGGACATCGAAAAAAATTAATAATTACAAAAATAAACGTAGTATGAATACATAAAATTCGTTGAATATGACGAGAAGCGAGGAACCGCACATCAAAATGAAAGGAAACGACCAACCTATTGTATTGTATAGTAGAAAATGATACTAGGAAGCGGGGTTTGTACTCCCCAGGCACTGCAGCCCAGTTCCTTAGCTCAGTACAATAGACTCGATCCTTATTCTTAGAAGTATCAACTATTGACTGTTGCTACTGCAATTTGATTCCCCAAGTATTTTCCGTGCGTGAGGTTAAACCTCCATGCTTCGCATTCGAAGATGATATGAAAGGCTGTTTCCTCTTCCTCATTACATAATCTGCAAATGGGATCATCGCTGTATATACTCATGTTGTGCAGATGTTTTGTCAGATGCCAGTGACCGGTTATTAGTCCTACCACCCACTTCTCTGAGTTTGGCACTCTCCAATTGCATCAGTGCTTTTGCCAGTCTCAGTGAGGGTTGTTTTATCATAAGTTTACTGTGTCTAGCACTGCTAGAGTTTATCCACTTTTATCTTAGTTTTGTTTGGATCCATTCTGCGGTGAAGGATTCTATATTTGGTTTTGTTATCCAAAGAATAGGTTCGGGGCGTATGTATGGTCTTGCAGATCCTCCTCTGGCCTGTCTGTCTGCCTTCTCGTTACCCAAAATCCCCTGTGCCCTGGCACCCAAGATATTATTGGTTGTTGTGTTTCCCCAGGTTTTGGAGATTTTAGATGCATTCGCTGACTAACTTGGAAGTGATTCTTTTACGTACCAATGCTTTAATAACTGTTTGTCTATCTAACGTTATGATGATTTTTTGTCACCTCTTTTAAGATTTCCCAGGGCGCAACTTTTAATGGCATGTATCAACCTATAGTTTCATCACACCGTACACCTAATAAATAAATCTTATATTTTTTATATAACTAATCTAGCCAATATCGTTTATATCATTTTAACTTTAAAATCCATTAATTTATGTATGTAATCACGTTAAGTTGACTCATCTTGTGTACGCTTTATGGGATAAATTTAGCTGTCATTGCATATATTTGAGATTAGCCATTTCGGTATTTGATTTAAAACTAGGTTGAATGGATGCCTAACAGCTTTGGTAGTCCAATCAAACGTTTGTGTTTACTGACCCAAAGAGGGTTACGGGCAACCCTAACCATTAGATCTTTAGGCAAATACAACGCGTCGCCAACATCATTTCATATTAATTACTTACCAAAAATTAATATTATTCGCCTGCCCAGATGCTAAAGGCCCGGTATAAGATTGATAATCGCATCGTATTGATTGACATGAAGCTTAATTTACATGTATAAAGCTGGAGCCTATCTCATGAGTTTGTTAAGTGTATCGTTGATTTATGGAGCAAGGGCGGGAATGAGGCTTACCATTTTGCCCGGGATCGGAAGAACTCACCACAAATTCAATGGCCCGGTATGAACGACGAAATAGTTACCTCACGCCAATATGAAACCGCAACCGAGGCCGAAAATTGGTTAAATTCGATAAATGGCCTCGTTTCCATCCCTTTACTCGGAGGCGGAATAAAACTACTAATGACATCTCACACTTCGAGACTTGGAAACTTCTTTAACGACATCCATATTTTCACCCCGAGGGCCATGAAAAACTGCTACAACAAATTTCTCGGAAAATCTTTTGAAGAATTCCATATTCAGAGAGATTTTAAGATCAAGTATTTTGCTATCACGGAAGTATCGCTGAATATTTCAGTGAAGTGCTAAAATCCCATCTCAGTTCAATATCCACTTGTTGATAAATTCAAAAAACTAACTTAAATAACTTTTTTTTAATTATCTTTTACATCTTTTTTTTAAAGTTTGTAATTTACTCAGGTTGATCGAAGACCTCCCCAAAACGTTAGCATATGTACATATCTTACAACGTCCATCCCTACCGAAAATCAATTCCGATTTTTGAAAACTTGATAAATAGAGTCAACTGAACTTTCTTCTGGTCCTGGAAAGTGTGCGATCTATAGAAGTGATAAATGGTAGAGTGAATGCGTTGTTCAATCTTTATAAAAAGATAATTCGTACTCAAAGTTAGTAACTTATTCTAATTGTGAGAAGGAACTATCTTTTTATAAAGAGTGTGTGACCTGTCGAAAAATAACGACCATTTGTTCTTAACCTAATCTGAACATTTTCCATCACAAATATCCTTTTCATAAAGGTCGACCTTATAAGGGTTGAGGCTTTTTAAAAGATTTTTTCAAGTTTTTACTTTTCAGGAAACGTCCGAAACGCCCATCTGAGATCGAACTACTGATATTCTTTACCTAGTTTTGTAGAAATGCAACTAGTGTTTTTCAATACTCCCCATTCCGTGAAAAGTACTCGAGTAGGTGTGGCTGGACTTATATGTGAAACCTCATCTATATTCATTGATGGTTATCCTGACCACTTATACTTTCCTAAGGGCATGTACCACATTACTGTTACATTTTTAAAACCAACGTTAAGCTGTAAAATAGAGGAGGATCCGTTCCCCTTTACCTTAACAATTTCACGAGTTGCTTCACCAGCTATGATTTTTTCTCTAATACTGCTAATTTAATCTAATCTTTGACAGAATCAATTAGTAATGTTTTATTGAGGTTGTCCTCGAATTGATATAAATAAGCTTAATAATTATTCTAGAAGAGTGAATTAATAATTTTTAAGAAAGCGTCGGTCCTCGACTAAACAATTCTAGAAAGAAGAGATCTAACCCCCTTAAACCCCCTTAGGGTATGCTTTTAGTAGCAAGATGACCCATCCCGTTTATTTCAAAAACGATTATCATAAGCGAATTAATTTAGGATAGGAATCGTCTCACAATAGGGTAGGGATCAAGATGTTTTCTTTCTTTACGTTTCCGCATTAGCCACCGTACATTTAAGCTCGTGTGGAAGAGCATGTGGAGAGTCGCCATTTAGGGCCACCAACACGGAAGCAGCGACCAGACAGGCGGATCAACGGAATTGATCAACTTACCTTTGGGTATTCTTCTTTAGGAATATTCTTTCTCTGTAACTAGAATCTTATCTACACGCTTAGATAATACTGAGACCTCTTTACAAAAAAAAAGACTTTTTTCAATATAGAGTACATTTTATTTTTAATTATGTATTTATGTTATATAAATTATGTATTAATATGATATATTATATATTACATATTTTATATTAAATATTTAATATTATATATATTATTGTGCATATTTGCTTATTTATTAAAATTATTTATAATAAATGCTCAAAAAAGCTCCCTGCGCGAAAAGGTAGAGTATAAAACCCGTGCAGTTTATATCTAAACGGGGCTCGTATAAGATCATTTTTTATTAAAGTTAAACGTTTTCTAAATAAACGGGGATAGGCTATCTTTATGTTGCAAAAACATATCCTCTCAATTGTCTCCCGTGATGCATAACTTAGAAATGGCAGATCCTATCAAAGTTTTTCTTTCTGTAAAATAAGCTGTAGAATCAAATGGTACAATAAAAATCTGGGATTCTTACTTAAAACGACTAATTTAATGTAATTTCCCAGATTGAAGAAAAATTTATGTCAAATATGTTTCCACCCCGCGTTTACTAGCCAAAACTAATTGGGGTTTGTTTAAGGCCATTTTTTGTTAATGTTAATCGTCTGAATTAAACGGGTGGAGAGAGATAGAGTGAGGGGATAATACAAAAATGCAATGTCGCCTTTTGAAATCTGAATTTGAATAAATTTTGAATAAATTTGAAAAATATATATTTACAGTAAAATACCCCGTTAAGAAATAGAAATAAAAATATGATTTTTCTTACATAAAAATTTCCTCCTTTTACAGAAAAACAATATTAAATTTAATTTATGGAATCAATTCACAACAAATGCTGTTATACATACATTTCAAAGAAAAAACGAGCGATTCAACACTCCAAAAGGTAACAGGGATCCAGGATTTGATCAAAATAAAGAGGGAAAGGATCACCAATGTTTAGTCAGAGTCACTTCCACCTAATGTTTTTCTACCTCTTTATCTTCCAACTCCAGATCCTCCAGGGTTTTTGTATACCAAAATAAACAAAATTTATCTAATAAATAAATTTACATCTTTAAACATTAATTACCAATTTTACACTTTTACCATCCTTGAAATTTGAGAATTCGTTAAAACTGTCATGTTTGTATAGACCTACTTAATTTTATAGTTGAGATTATTTCTATTTCCACGTTTACATTTTCCATTACAACAAATAAACTTACTTTTAGTGAAAGGGGTTAAATATGGACGATATAACCCTGACATGAAGGAAGAGGATCATCTTTATTGCAAGCGGACAGAATTTATCGTCAATAGAATACATAAATAATCCGGTCTATTGGGAACTTGCCGGTTTTCTAGCACGTTGGGATAAGCTGTAAAATTTCTATCGGTTCGAGTAAGAAAAAACTGAGAAAACTTATCGATGATGGAATACATAAATAATCCGGTCAATTGCGAATTTTGCAGTTTTTTAGGATGTTAGAATAAGCTGTAGAATTTTAGTCGGTTCGAGTAAGAAAAAACTGAGAAAACTTATCGACAATAGAATACATAAATAATACGGTCAATTGCGAACTTTGCAGTTTTCTAGCATGTTAGAATAAACTAAAATTTTATTCGGTTCCAGTAAGAAAAAACTTATCGACGATACAATACATAAATAATACGGTCAATTGCGAACTTTGCAGTTTTCTAGCATGTTAGAATAAACTAAAATTTTAGTCGGTTCCAGTAAGAAAAAACTTATCGACGATA
>CM077104.1:30663722-30677168 GCA_039619505.1 Cimex hemipterus | reverse complement strand
TCCAGCACATTAGCAGAAATGTAAAGTTTTCATGGTTCAATAAATAAAAAAAAACGGAGTAACATATAAACGTTTCACATGAATTAACTAGGTTACTGAAAATAATATTTACGGAAATAGATTAGACATTTACACTCGTTATGTACTATGAAAACCTAGGTCTCTTTATAACCAAAGGTACTGCGGAAAGCAACGATAGAATGTAATTAACATTAGAACCACGAGACCTTTCATTTTAAAGTTAATCCAGTTAAACCAAAAGCTCTTTTACGTCCGGAATTACGGTCCCAACTACCATAAATTTCTTTAAAATATTTTCGTTTACCCATAATTCCCTTCTTAAAAATGTTTTAACAACTCCCATTGCACTTAGCTAGAAAATTATTTGCATTTAATTTAACAGCGCTATTTGTTATGGAAAAGCATTATGTTCATAAAGCGTTTGAACATAATTTACTTTCAAAAACACATTTCCTCCTTTGCGTTTCCTTATCAAAAAGCGTTTTTAACTGCTCGGAAAATGGAGTCAGATTATTATCTAAAAAGGATGTACGAACAATATGCTCGCTGAGATAACACGTCCCAGAAGGGAATTGAAGAAAAGGAAGAAGAAATATTAAGGCTTGCATTGCCTAGAAAGAAAACGGCTCCATTTCTATTCACTAATGCGGACTCCTTTTCCTTTATAGCTACTTCAGTCGGTACAGCTAGAAACAGTAATAGATAGAATCGACTTTTTCTCCTCGGCATGCTGTTCAAAGCAAAACATTTCGCTCTAATTAGTCCAAATACTAAGCGACAAATTGTTTAGGTGTTGGACCGTCTATGCAAAATACCGGATAAATACTGTGATTGCGTCCCCTCATAGTAGGCAATTTTTTTTAATTTCTTCATTGCATATATTCAGTTATCAGTCTTTAAAGAACGAAAAAATAATATGTCTCGGAAATTTCTCCCACTAGATCGAGTTGACAAAAATATGACAAATAACTGATCTTATTAGGCAAATCCTGGGTGTTTTTCATTCATGAAAAGCTAACACGTTTTATCCACCGATAAGCAGACCAATAGCATTTATTATCTGAAATACACTTTTCGTTTGTTTCATATAAATATTTATTACGTGTTTTGATTTTGAGAGGCAGAGTGAATGGTACAGCGTCTCAAGCTCGCTTCGCACGTTCACTTTTACCACTCTCTCCCCAGAGGTTGATGAATCTCCTCGTATTCTTGATCCCCCCCCCAAAAAAAAAACCAGGCGATTATACAAATCTATTTCGATAATATAAAAGGAACAGTTCTGTAACAAAGAAATGTTTTTAAAAAAAGAAAGAATAGGCAACGCTTGCAAGCTTAAAAAATTAAAATTAAATATTTTTTTTTGCAAAAGATATTTTTAAACAAAAAAAAGAGAAAAAAAATAATGGCTTCCTTTGAGTAACTCTCCTCCACCGAAACACAAGTAAGACAAGTTTCCTCTCTCCTGGAAGACGTGCTGCGTAGGCCTGACTCCAATTTCGGGTGGCGTTGGAAGTGAAAGAAAAATGCCCCGTTCTTATATTTCCAATAGGATTGTTGTCAACTCTCGGCTGGCCAGAACAAACTAAACCTCTTGTCCGATCATCATTATCGGAAGGTGGGGCTTATCTCGATTCCACCTTACATTTTATAAAATAATAACTAATTGAATAAAAAATCTGAACAATTTATACTTTTTTATTGTTCATAAATAACCGTAATATTTTAAATGTTATCGTAAAGTAATAATGAGAGGATAAACTGAAAATATTTTTTTAATTCTTGGGACTTAGTTAAAACTAATTTTCTCATCAACCCAAGAACCAAAATTAATCTGGACGTCCTAACCCGATGAGGTCACAACTCACACCTGGATGCTAAACCCTCATGACAGATCTGTTGTGCCGAACTGTTGCCCGCCCAAATGAAGGGGCTAAATGATAAAACCGTTACTACAACTAATGCTTATACAATTTTGTTATTTGTTTAATAACTTTTAAAAGACTTCTAGTGCCATTTATTTATTCATAAAAAACCGCCGATAATTTTATTTTATTTTAATTGTCACTGATATAGTGAGTGATATGGTGTTTTTTCATCGGTGAGATCCACTTGCGTACAATATTTACCTTTTAAAAATAATTTATCATAAAAATTAATACGATAATTGACAACCGTGTCGCCTTTATTAACATAGATATTGAACGAGTTATAATCGACAAATTTCATTTGAATATACTCTGACGCAAACAATCCCACCACTTGTAATATGACGTAATTAGTAAATATGTTTATAAATTAATAAAAATTGTTGTTTAACAATAATTGAGTGTTAGTCAAAAAACGTTGAAAAAATGTAAATTGCTAAATTAAATGAAAAATAAAAAATATTAAAAAAGACGGACAGATAAAATTTGTTTTAATTTTGATTTAGGTTTTTAATTTACATTTCTATATCGCGCATTTGATTTTTTTGCCTCAAATATCGCTTCGGCATAAGTTCTACCAGTCTGAAAATGTCTCTTCGCTGGAGGTTAGTTCAATCTTCAAGAAGAGTCTTTTCAAGATCAGGAAGTGATGGACGTGCTCTTATTCGTCTTTTGAGGTCATCCCATAAATGTTACAACATACAATCCAGATGTTAGTTATGCTGTTAAAGGTAAGTTTGTAATATGCGCGCGACATGTGGACGGGCATTACCGTGCATTAGAATAGTATTGCCGCTAATATCATCGAGGATAGACAACGCATGATGTTCCAAAAAAAAAAGACTGGCCGTCAAAGACCTTCCCGAATAACAACCAACTCTTTGCGACTTTCCATTGAAATTCCCACAAAATCCCTGAGCTACATTGAAAATCATTGCTACAAAATTACAAGCTTCGTACCATCTGAGGATCGTAGAGCAAATCCTACACTCAACTGTAAAAAGTACTGCAGGCCAATCGTCTAAAAACTGGTCAATGCTGGTCTTCTCAAAAGGCGTAGAGCAATCGGTCCATATTTATTTAATCTTCTTCGTTCAGTGCGATCGGAAATTTTGACCTAGAGCTAATGAACCTAACGAAGTAAAGTGCCTATTTCGCAAAATTTCAAAAATCAAAAAACGGTCATCCTGTGGATCTGTTATCCTACGACGTGCAAAACCGGGCTGGTAGGATAGTATGGTTTAGACGGATTTTCTAGAAATCGTCATGACAGCGTTTCGCAGTGTTTCGTAGGGTACTCCGAAGGCAATAGCTGATAGAACGTCCATTATTAATAAGTGGCACACCACATCCATACCAAGTGGCATTTTTAAGTTTAAAAATATAAATTAAAAACTAAAGATGTACATTAAATAGTTTATTGTTTCAGAATTCAAATGAAACTGAATAAACATTATAAATTCCGTAAAAAGTAAACATTGAAAAAATTAACATTGTTTTGGGTTAAGGTTTTGGGTGTTTATTTCTATTTGATATTCCCAATTTAAAACACAGCATGAACTAATACTTATTGTTAAAAACACTGAGAGAAATTAAGGGCAGAATTTTCTTGTACTGAGAAAATGAAAAAATCACTTGGGTGGAATCAGTGTACATCTTGTTTGATGTAATTTGATTAAATTAGGTCGAACTTACTTCATAAAAAAAATTATGGCGGATCAGCTTAACACGAAATTTCAATCAGGACCGGAATTGGCTTACCAATTATTGTCAATGGTAAAATTGTACGTTGAATTTCCTTCTTTTTTTTCTTTACCTGTAAAATACGTTTTGAATTTGTTTTAAGTTATCGTTTTAGTAGAAAGCAAGTGAGAAGTCGATCGCAAAAAGAAAGAAAGGAAAAAAATTTAAAACCTTAATGGTTCCAAAGAGTGACGACTTGAAGGGTATAGCAAACAGAAAGTAACAGAAAGGAAGGGAGCAGCAAAGAACAGGTGGCCTCCCCTTAAAGGTATCCATTTAACAGTACAGACAGAAAAAAAACAGTACTTGAACCCATTATGAACGAGCAAAAAGGAAGGCAAAAATGTTTCCTCGAAAACGAGGTGAATGACAAATTGTGGAGATCTTCACGCTGCAATGAGCAAAATAAAATTCGTCGGGGAAACAAAAGCTCTGTTGAAAAGCTGTTTTAAAATGTAAGAAATTAGAGATTTATTGCTAACGTAAAATTCCAGAACATCCCCATCCAACGGGAGAGTCTCCCCTTAATCTGTTAACGAGATAAAAACTGCAATTGACTCCCATAAAGAAGGTTATGACAATTGAAAATAAAACGAAATAAAAAACGCTTCTTCCCAATCCTAACCCGCCTTTTCAACGAATGATTGAGCCTCGGTTACTTTCCGAAATTACGGGAAAAAAAGCACGCATCAAACTGTTCTCAGGCCAGAAATCAATCCGAGGGAAAATCCAAGCTCTACAAGCCGAGATTTATTGTCTGCCCGCTAACGGACAACTTTTTTGGAACTTTTTTGAGGTTGATCCATATACTTGAAATAGAAATATGTCAGGCAGTGTAAATCGAGAAAAAGACTTTCAACTTAAGATACTGTTCGTAAGTTGTTCAAGGTAATTGGAAATAACAAAACTAAATACGTTTTGTGAACTTGTTAAACAATGTGTAGAGATTAGTGACCGTTAATGGATAATTATTCAGATATCGTGAGATGCGGTCTGGTGTGATGTAGGTATCAGAAAAACATTTTCTTTATCGTGCCCCCTCTCAACTCTCAACACGGCATGGCACAATTACACAGAAGACAAACACTTTGAGCCCTGAAGATGATCTCAATAAAAGATCGAAACGTTGGCACGATAAAGAAAATGTTTTTCTGATACCTACATCACACTAGACCGCATCTCACGATATCTGAATAATTACTTGTTAAACAACTCAACAGAAAGAGCAGCTTTCTGGCAGCAGCAGTAACAATTAATTCAGTTATACTTTTCATCTCAACAAAGGCTTTATTTAAAAAGTATAATTCATAGAGTCATAACTGCTAAATATATGTGCAGTAATTATCAATTAATTATTCTTTTTTGTGCAAGGTCATGGCAGAAATGAAAACGTTAGTGTCACAAGCGGGATTTGAACCCACAACCCCAAAACCTTTGGCCAGATACGCCGCTGCTCTACCACTTGAGCTATTGTGACATTGATCCACTCGGACACCAACTCCCCATCTCAACCTACCTTTCAAATTTTCCCTCCTTTTTGCCATTTTTTTCAGTGGGCTCGAAGCTTCCAAAATATTTTTACATTGAGGGCGAATTATTTTAAGGAAAGAAAAGTTGAGATAACAACAAAATAAACAGTTAAAAAACAACGTCAGAAAAGGGTGTCCTCTGGTTTCGGTCTTAGGTCCGCAATTCTTGAATGGTGTATTAGAGAACCTCCTGGAAAAGTTGAAGGAATGGAGAGTTCTGTTTGCATCTTTGGTAGATTGCCCATCATAAAGGCCGATAGGAAGAAAGATGAAGAAAAATTGAACTATTGTGACGGTGGTCAAAAACTGGTGCAAAGAGGCCTTATTAAAAATTGCACCTGACAAATGCCAATCGTTGTTGCTAAAAGGTACGTTAAATATTAGCCTAGTGATTAGGACTGAATGGTGAAGAATCAAGCTAAGCGAAAAGATAAAGTACCTCGGCATAGTGGTAAGAGAAAGGAAACCCCACAAACCACCCCATCAAGACCAAATAATTGATGAGATGCTTCTTCCCGAAACTGAGCTCGGATCGAAAAGGGGAATGAGAGAGCGCTCCCCATCACTTACAACAGCGATGACAACTCCAAGACTTTTCAATTGTCACCCCTTTTAATGTGCGAGGGAACCGTTAAAACTCCTTTTCCGCCACTCTTGGCCACCGAACCACAATGAATTATTCAAAGAAAACAGCACGGGGAATGAGTTCAAAAATACAAAAAAAGAAGTGGATAAACTTGAAAGACGCTAGACACAGTAAACTTATGTTAAAAATCACGAAAATTGGAAAACTCACTGCTACGATTAGAGAGCGCTAAACTTAGAAGGGTGATAGCACTAGTTGATTCGGAGAAAATATCAATGTGGGCACATTCAATACAAGTTCCATATTTCGATTAGGCAATAAGGAAGAAGAAACAGCCACCCATATCATCTTTGAATGTGAAGTAACCGTAGAAATAGAGACATAACTTGAGATAAAAAGGAAGCCTAAAGAAAGGAATTGTAGCAATGGTAGTCCATGACCTCTCCGTTAGGAGAAGGATCGAGCTGATAGCAATGAACTAAAGAACTATAAAATTACAATAAACCAAAAGGCTGGAGTGTTCGAGGAGCAAAAATCCCCGATCCAACATCATGTTGAAAGGGGCATGTTCAGTAATTTGTGTTTTAAACAAATCCGATATTATATGTTACATTATATTTCATATGCAAACTGATTTTTTCCTTGATAGTTTTGCTGTGATTTGAAACAATTATACCAACATTGGAAAGAAATGCCTGATATTTCCTGCAGTGAACGGGTATTCCACTCGGAGAACGGGACGGTTAAATAACATAATTTTCACAAAATGTAATTTCGCTGTTTCGTCACGTATCTGGATGATCATTTCATTTTTAGATCTAAGTTGATCGTCTTCGATCTTTTTACAAGGGTTATTGTTTTTCGGAAGACATTTCTGTTACGAAGCATGACAGACCTCGCTATGAGAGGAAAAAAATGTATTTTTGAACCCATTTTCTCAATCCTCTTTGACAGAGAGACTTTATTGTTATTACTAAAATGAAGCTTCAACATCGCTAACGATACATCTAATTTTCAAAACATCAACAATGCATGTTTCCCATGCTGCTCGCAGTATTAGTGAATATGTTGATCTGTTCATATGATCAGGAACGGATCATAAAAATACATGGATTACAAGCTTATTTTATTCAGTTCAGACACGATATAAAAAAAATAGTATTTTATACAATTAAATTTATTTAATGCTTACCATAATACTCTTGTTTATATATATTTGGACTTTTCATAACTACCAAGTCATATTAGTCATAAGAACTTAAATACTGAAATAATTAAAACAAGTATTGAACAACAATAACTGATTAAAACAGTGGCTATTTATATTTTATTTTATAGAACCTAAATAATTGTAATATTCTAAAAGTTATCAAAAAAATAATAAAAGGATAAATAAAACACGTTTTGTTTTATTCTTTATGTTCTAATTCAAACTAATTTTCTCATTAACCCGGGAACAAAATCGATTTTTATATATTTAATAAATATTCGTGTCCTCACCGATGAAGTCAACTCACACCTGGATGCTAAACCGTCATGACGCATCTGTCGTGCCAAACTGTTGCCAACGCAAATTAAGGGGCTAAACTATAATGCTTATACATATTTATAATTGGTTTAATAACTTCTATAAGACTTTTGTTAACATTTCTTGGAAAAAATTCACGATGATAAATAAACTTAAATTCTCACTTAGAAATGTTTGACGGTTAGTGACCGTTAATCGATAATTATTCACAAATGGTCACTCTCAACACGACACGCAAGAATGACCCAATTACACACAAAACAAACACTTTGAGCCCTAAAGATGATCTAAATAAAGATCGAAACGTTGGCACGATAAAGTAAATGTTCGTTTCTGAAACTTACATCACACCAGACCGCATCTCAAGATTTCTGAATAATTTAATTCTCACTGTTCATATCTAACGTTACATTCATATCATCTTTTTTCATCAGTAAGTACCTCTTTGGTACAATATTTACAACAATTAACAATACAAGAAATATTAAGAAAAGAGTGTCCTCAAGAATCGGTCCTAGATCCATTATTCTGAAACGTCGCCTTCAACAGCCTCCTGGAAAAGTTGGAAAAAATGGGAGTTTATTTCGTCGCTTTCGCACACGTCCTTGTCGCCATCATAAAGTCCGATGCGGAGAAATATCTTGAAGCTGAAATAATTGAGACAAGTACTGAACAAAAATATTTGATCAAAAACGTGTCCTTTATTTTATAGTTATTCAGATATCGTGAAATGCGATATGGTGTGATGTCAGAAAAACATTTTCTTCGTCGTGCCAACGTTTCGATCTTTTATTGAGATCATCTTCAGGGCCTGGGATTTACAAACATAGTTTACATTTAGAAAATACATATAGAATTTGGAAAAGTGAATTTGTACAATGCAAAAATTATATTTTATATTTATCAAAGTATTTCTACTCACTCAAAGTGTTTGTCTTCTGTGTAATTGTGCCATGTCGAGTTGAAAGTGCCAGTGAGATTTTACTGTTTCATGTTTATATATGTTGGATTTTGAAGTGGTGGGGAAGGAAGTGGGTATAGAAGAGACAATTTTGTATAAGTCGTCGACTTCTTTCAGGTGAAAAGAGCCGACAAAGGGAAACAATGTGTTGGTAATGTTTCGGCCGCTTTATTCTTTCAGGATTATATAGAAAGGGATAAATGGGAAAAGGAAAATTAGATTTTTGGACAATTAGACTATGCGAAAAATATTTGATGTGTGGAATGTAATGTGATGATATGTGTGTGTTATCTGTATTGAATTTGATTAATGATGTTGGCGTAGCTGCGACTGAGTTGGCCTGTATCTGTTCTGTAATTGATGCTGTGTTAATCCTTGTTGATGTAAACCATTTCTAAAAAATTACGTTTAAATTTGTTTTGTTCTGTGTGTAGTATTTTTGGAATTTTGAAGTCAAAATTGTGTTGTTGTTCAAAGTGGTGAGTAGCGAGTGCTGTAGGATTTTCTTTGGGTTTTTTCCAATCGTAGATATGTTGTTTTACTCTCCTGTCCAAATATTGGGATTTAAAACCAATGTATGTAGCTGGACAGTTTAAACAGTTGATCTTGTAGATTACGTCAGATTTATTTGTAATTGGTGTGGGGTCTTTAATTTTGGAAAACAATGTTTGGATTGTTTTATAATTTTTGAAAGCTATTTCGAAGTTATCGGATGAGAGAAATTTGTTTAATTTCTGTGATAGGCCTTGAATAAATGGGGTGGAAATGTATGTTGGTTTGTATGTATTTAATGTAGTATTATTAGTAATAGTGGATGCTGTTAGTGTTGAGTGGTAATTGCTGATTATCCTGTTAACTATGTGTTTTGGAGGATCTGTTTGAATATCTTTATGTTTTTGTGGTGTTCTTTTCACCAAGAAAGAAGCCGACGAATTATACAAAATTGTCTCTTCTATACCCACTTTCTTCCCCACCATTTCAAAATCCAACATATATAAACATAAAAACAGTAAAATCTCACTGGCACTCTTAACACGACATGGCACAATTACACAGAAGACAAACACTTTGAGTGAGTAGAAATACTTTGATGAAATATAAAATATAATTTTTTGCATTGTATAAATTCACTTTTCCAAATTCTATATGTATTTTCTAAATGTAAACTATGTTTGTAAATCCCAGGCCCTGAAGATGGTCTCAATAAAAGATCGAAACGTTGGCACGATGAAGAAAATGTTTTTCTGATACCTACATCACACTATACCGCATCTCACGATATCTGAATAATTATCCGTTAACGGTCACTAATCTCTACACGTTTATTTTATAGGTTCAAAATAATTATAAATTTTTAAAAGTGATCCAAATACAATATTGAAAGGATTAAATGATAACATTTTTTATGTGTTAATTTAGCTGAAACTAATAATTTCGTCAACCAAAATTACTAACCTAAGAACAAAAATTAATCAACTCGCCGTCAAAACAAAAATCTGAATGCTAAACCCTCATGACGGATCTGTCGTGCCGTACTGTTGCCAACCCAAATGAAGGGGCCATTATTAAAACTAATGTTTATGCAATTTTGTAATTTGTTTAATAACCTTCAGACAACTTTTATTAACTTCCTTGTAAAAAAAGTCTCTGATAATTTAAATTAACTCTAATTTTTACTGTTCATATCTTACAATATATTGATATCATTTTTTTTCTATAAAAATCCTTTGGTACAACATTTACTAAAAAATTTTAATAAAAGGTGTTCTCAGGAATCCGTCCTAGGTCCATTATTCTGATACGTCGTCTTCAAAGGCCTCCTGGAACTATTGGAGGAAATTATTATCGTCACTTTCGTAGAAGACCTTGTCGCCATCATAAAAGTCGATACTAAGAAAGAGCTTGAAGGAAAATCAAAATTGCTCCTTCACACTCCCTCTCTCTTTCTCTCCCGATTTTTTAGATTGGGCAAATGTAAAAATCATAAGATAAATATTTTCCTGCTTTCCTTGGGGCCTCCGTTTTTATGGCAAGGCCGAAAGAAGCCGTTAAGTACCGTAAGATCCCTTAAATTGCAAAATTGTAGTAACTAATTTATTGGCCGTGGTCCGCTGGTATGGAGTCTCGCTTAGGTACGGCAAAGAAGTGGATGGGATAAAAATAATTGTCTTTCCTTTTCAATTGCAATGTGGCCAACCTCGCCGTCTTCAGTGAGGAAATTTAAGTCTTGTTCTCTAGCGAGAACCGTCGGACCCCACAGTATATAAGAAAGTACACTGACAATAAGACAGACAGTTCCTCACTGAATATGGCGCAAGTCCAAAATGCGCTTGACCACCATCATAAAACAGCGACTGTAGGCCACGATTGTGGCCCAATGCCAGTTCAACACAGATTTGTAATTGTGGAACAAGTGTTGAAAGCATAATGCTTAAAATATTTACATGTGTAAAATATCTTTTTAAAAATGTATGAATCTAATCAAACTGAATATTCATAAATTTTTATATATTAGGTTATAATGGTATTATAAAAACCATCAATCACTCTTGAAATAAAAAGAAATGCAATACCGATAGTAAATACAAACTACAATATAACTGAAATAATAAATAAAAACCCGATCAATTTTCAAAAACTTTTAAAAGAAACTAGTCAGAATATATCAATATTTGACTATTTAACACTCAAAGTTTGTATATATGTATTTACTACTACAAGAGTTGATAAAGCGAACATATTATTCGAAAGCTCAACGAAGAAACTGAGAGTTTTCTTTCCAGTAGGCGTTATTTCTGACTTTAACTTAAACTTTTCAAAATTGTAAATTTAAAAGTTGTACAACTTTTATTTTTAATGAATCACCTTTAAATGTTCCATATTTTTTGTTAAAACTCTCTTTACTGTCAAGTTATCGGCATTCGAAAAAAAAAATTAATGACGGCAAAATCGTCTAACTCAGTGTAACTGGGAAAAAAAGAATGCCTGACTGATTTCAGAGTTGTTCACGTTTGATCGATTATTGATCGTTAATAAGCGGAGACAATACTCGTCCGTCCATCCGGCCGGTCCTTTCAAGGGATATAGCACAAGGAAAAGAATATTATTCAAGAGGGATTATCCGACAGAGAAAAACGGCCCGCTATACATCCCTCCGAGGCCGACAAATAACTGCCTGAGCGGAGCGGAGTTCGGATGCCATTCGAATTGAAAACCCGGGAGAACGAGTCGTGCCAATCGTGCCGAGTTCGTCAATTCGTCTGTTAATATGTGCCATGTTGATGAACTAAGAAAAAAGTTTAACTTTCAATAACGACACGGGTACTCAAATGGGTCAGGCAAATCAGTTCATCCGATTTCCAATCGATTTACTCCGTTCACTTTTATCAAGATTGGATATTTGTTTCCTCAAATGGAAGCAGTTATTTTTTTATCCTTTTATTTTTTCTAATCTACATAATTCAATTCTTCAAAAATGATTGATTTAAAGTAAGGTAGATGTTTGCACATCTCTTATATTTTGGTACATGTCTGAACTAAATATGATCTTATAAAAAAGATCTTGCGCATGTTTTTTTAAATTAATTAATTAATTTAAGATCTGAAATATCTTTAATTGTATACATCCGAGGGCAATATATTTGCGTCTTAAATAGTGAAGATAGATGAACTGGACCAGAGGTTATCTCGTTTCATTCAACAATCCCCCCCCCCAAAAAAAAACTTCCCCTGCAGAACGCTACCCTTGCGCTAATTAATCGTGTAATTTAATGTAATAAATGACATTTTTTTAATGTTGAAATGTTTTTTTAATAATAAATGAGGCCTATTTTTGTGGAAGTAATTATTCTTCATTTTTTCCCTTTAAGATTTGTCTCGTCCGCCGCAAAGTGAGGGAAAGGCCAAGAAATTTTGATCAACCAATTCACTTTTCTTTAAATACTTGAGCAAGAGAATGAGTTAAAATTAAAAATTTATCAGTAAAAATAATCAGTAATCACTGCTGAAACCTTAAAATTATAAATTTTGCGAGATACACTGTTATTTTTTATACCCCCCCCCTCAGGGGTTCGTTGTATAAATTTCGTTCAACCTAATTTCCTTTCATGTTCACACCCAAGTATGAGATGACAAAAATCCAACGTTGGGATGGAAGTGGGTTAGTTGAAGGAAAAGCAGTTATTTTTGAAGAGCATTAAGTTTATAGACGTCCAAAAAAAGCTTTGTTCTCGGCTTTGGCGCTTTTCTTCTCTTTCTTTCTTCTCTTCTATACACATCGAAGTACTCTCTCTGTTTTTTCAGGTGCCTATTCCTCCCTAACTGATAGCACCACTTTTTTTCAATAGAGATATTTAGTCTAAAATCTCGAAAATACAATGAATTTGGCCACATTCTGTTTAGTTGAAAAATTGTACCTTAACTGTCAAAGTTTTTTCTATACATAATTCGAATCAGATTTCAAAAATATCGACCATGAAATTTTTTCTTTCATAAAAAAACATATCTATAAAAGTTCACTAACTTTCGTTTCATTCCGGGCGAAGTGCAAAAAGTTGTTGACTACTTAGTAAGAACATAATTATAGTTATTAGTTCTTAATTTATAATTATTTTGTCAGTTCAAGTTTTTATTTATTATACAACGTTCTTGGAATAATAAATCATTGATCGGTATACCGATTGTAATTACACCCTTTCCATTTACACAGACATAGAAGTGTAAAATCGTATAATGAAGCCATTCACTGTAAGTTTTGAAATTTTGAAAGTATTCGATCTTAAAGAAAACCCCCGAATTTTAATAATTGTAATATTCTAACAGAAGTAGTAAAGACAATTAACAAAATGGCCTTGAGTTCAGCTTTGATTTTAACGCAATTTTACAATTTTTCGTCAGAAATTTATTGAGAGCGCGCAGGCTTCATTTTTGTTATTTCAAAACGGGATTTTTGATTACTAACTGCAAAAAACCAACTTAATTCCTTTGTCATGATTATATTCGTGATAAGCGGTAAATTTCCTTTAAAGATATAGATTTTCGGAATTTGTTCTTATAGTCTTTACACTTCGTGTTTCAACAGACTGTGAATAGAGAATAGCGACCGTCAATCGATAATTATTCAGATATGGTGACATGCGGTCTGGTGTAATGTA
>CM077104.1:30631116-30658722 GCA_039619505.1 Cimex hemipterus | reverse complement strand
GAATCTCATTTATGACACTTCATTTTAGCCAAGGCCTTACCTAAAAAAAAAATAATAATAATTAATTGAAATAAGTAATTGGTCAATCAGGCCACTAAACATAACAGATATGGATATGGAACTATTAACGCCGAGATCTCCTCTGATGTTTGAGATGATGATACTATAATTTGATCCTTACCAAGGCATGCCTGAACAGGATGTCCTCCTATTGACCTCTTTGGATTTTGGTCTGCATATTCTTGATGAGTTGGTCACACATTCTGAAGACTACAAAATGCGGACATGCACCGACAGAAGGGCCCAGCGAGGATAGGAATATCAAGATGATTAAATATAATTATTTTTCTACATAATTGTATCAATTTCTTTTTTTAATTGTAACAATGTTTATTTATTGTTCTAACTTCTTTGTTTTCCGCCTATCGATACATAATTGAATAATAAAATTGAACATTCAAAACAATTAGTCCAGTTGGAACAACCAGAATAACCGAAAGTACCATACAAAATTTCATTTAAAAATTCCTAAACCGTTTAACAATTAAAATATGTTATTCGAGATTTCAAAATACAATTCGTTTAATTGTATAAAAAAAGAGGTTTTTCTTCGATGGGCATGAAATATGTTTTAATTGAAAGCCGGGAAAATGAAATTTGTTCTAATCATTTCAGATTTTTTTATTTTTTCAATATCACTTTCCACTGACCTGTCTATATCAAAATGTCCATTTTGTCAGTACCATCCTATTTGCTAAAGCTGGGGGAAAACTTTTACCCTTTGGGTTGTTTACAGGTCATAAAAAGTGCCGGGAGATCTGGCCGAGCGACGATGTCGAGAAGGCCTACAACCTGCTGCTGGACTTTTTGCTGCTCGTCTTGCCACTCATCGTCATGGTCACGACGTACTTCTTAGTGGCAAAGACTCTGTGGCAGGTCTACGAAAACCAAACTGGTAAAATGTATTCATCGGATAAAATTAATGTCAGTTAAATATTTTTTTCTGTCTGTTCGACAGATTCGAGAGACAGGCAAATGTCGTGGAAAAACGGCAAAACCAGCCCCAACCTCTTGAGAAGGTCGAATACTGAAAAAGCCCTAAAGAAGAAGAAACGAGTGATAAAAATGCTATTCGCAGTAGTCCTGGAATTTTTCATATGCTGGACACCTCTCTATGCAATCAATACGGTATGTTTATTTATTTTAAAGTTCAAAGCTCTCTTACATGTGCATCATAGAAATAAATATTGTTTTATAACATAGTAAAATATTAATAAAAACAAAAATTTAAATGTTAAGCCTTAACGAAGCAAAAACCTTTAACCAGGTAAGGCCTGAGGAAGGAGTTAAGTTAATTACTCCTATTCTTGATAACATAATTTTCGTAAATTGCACAATCCTCTGGTTTAGGGTTTTTCCCTTAGGTATGATATGGTTGGTAGTTGTACATTGCTTTTGATTATAATTGTGCTATAACGCATCGCAATATGTAAAGGTAAATATTATTTTACAAATAAAATACGTACCTTATCAAAAAATCATAGTTTTATATGCAGATAGTTTACAAACAGAAAACAAAAATTACCATATTTCCTGAATTTTAGTAGAATTTTTCTTTTCAGAACAATAAATAAGATAGATGCTATGATGCATAATCTTGCTTTTAAATTGTAGATAGCAATGTTCGCGCCGGCAGCCGTTTATGAAAGACTGGGCTCCAAAGGGATATCGTACCTTCAATTGCTCGCCTACACATCAAGCTGCTGTAACCCGATCACTTACTGTTTCATGAACTCAAGCTTCAGAAAGGCGTTTTTAAAACTGTTCGGATGTCTTCGGGAAGAAGGCACTGCCAGCTGACAGTCCATCAGATTCTCGAATAATAGCGTACGATTAATTTTATTTCTGTCCTACCTTCGTGGTGTTAACCTTTATTCTTTCTTCCAGAAGGTTAAGGATGCCCAGCAGGAATCACAATTCACCCACATTTAAGATAATTAATTAATTAATACACATAAAAGAAATCAGCATTCAAAACAGATTAAAACTAAGTCTTCAGCTTACATTTGTCTCGATAATGTAGCTCAAAGATGGTTTGACAGTAAAAATACCCTCCTAAATAGTTTAATAGGGCAACGAACTAAAATAAACCAAAACGAAGATATTGTAAATATGTAAATAGTGCAAATAAACATTGTGTTTTAAATTGTATATTCCAGAAATTCCTCAATAACTCTGCTTGTTTTTTAAGCATAGTTATGAGAGAGAATTTGCCGTCGCTCGTAAAATGTTGGACTATTTTTAATAAGTTTCTATTTCTTTTCTTTGTATTCTTCTTAATATACAATTCTTTGTAAATATTGTACACTTTTCCCATGAAATCTAATAATAAAATTTAATCAGTTTGGTGTAAAATAGGCATATGGGGCTGTAATATAAAACAATATATATGAATTTTATGTTTAAAATTAATAAAAAGTGCAATATGAATATTAATTTTTAAAAATAAGCTCACATCATTATCATTTATTCCTAAAACTCAATTCAAGAAATATATGATCATTTCATACTTAATACTTACTGGTTTAGGCTATCAATGATAATTTTGTTTTAATTAAAATAAAAAAATTGAATTATCCTTTTTAAAAAAGGAACTGTTTCCATTTGACCATTTACAATGCATACTGTACGAAAACTTCGGCCATTGATTTTTTTAGATAGGGTGCAGTTATCATGTATTTCATCCAAGAGAATGATAAGGGTGGATCTCAACTAGGAAAATTATTTTAATTTTTTTCCCCTCAGAGAGGCTTGCGATGGCTACGTTTTCCTTCTAGTGATTTTTCACCCAACTGTAGACTTTGTACTCTGAAAGAATTTCATATAGTTTAATATATCCAGATCTATGAAAACTCTTGTTCAATTGTAAACTTTGTATCAATAAATTTTATGTCTAAAGAGTGAAAAAAAAAATTTAAGTGGTTCTTCCATCAACATTTTTCCACCTGACTGAAAAAATTAAAGAGGTCCAGGCTATATTGACAAATATGATGTACATTAATATGACCTTGTATGGTTATACATTATAATAAATAATACAAATTAAGTTAATATTAAAAAATTAATTAAAAATTTGAATAAATATTACTTATATTTATAAATTTAATAAGTGATCCATTAATTTAAACTTTTAACAAAGCAATATTCACTTTTCTCACTAGGAAGGAAATTGTGCAGTCATTGACGATATAAACATTCTAAAGGATTTTCAGGAAGGGTTCAGGATGAAAGGTGTTGAACTAGAGGGTCAGGATGAGGGTTTTTCTTTCTTTCTTCGAGAACAAATGGGATTTGAAGCTCTTTTAGGACAAGAAGTGGAGAGCTTGCGCTGTGAGTTTGGATTTGAGTGACTGAATTCTTTGAAGATTGCAATGCAGAGGGCAAGGTTGGTGGATCATGGATTTGGACCAAACTTATTTTTGCGATTATATCGGGCACATATCTGCCACTACTTTTGAATAGGCCCTGGTCTCACCAAAACATTTTTCCTTTTGTTTAAATATTTTATTTCGCCTTTGTACTTGCTCAAATCAACTGCTACAGCATTTTTTATGCAGACTGCAATAAAAATATACCAAAAGCTATCAGTTTTTCAATAACCACAAATTTTTAAAAACAAATATTTTTCAAGTAAACTAGGTCATTATATACTAATATGAAATTTCATTGTAGCACTTCTAGAAACACCTAAATAAATATTTTTATTTGAAGTGAAATTCAAAATTGAAATTCCATAATTCAAAAACAACTAAAAAGGTTTTATTGTCAGACAAACAATTAAAATGTATAAAACATTTCTACACGAAAATCACAATTATTTGTCAAAAATTACCCTTTTTTATAATAGAAATAATAGTCTGATTATATGTCTGATACAGCTATAAGATGAACTTGGCTTTTTTTTTTTTTTTTTTTTTTTTTTTTTTTTTTTTTTTTTTTTTTTTAATTAATTATCCGACCCGAATGAAAATCGGTCCACTAGCTTTTGAGAAAAATAGTTTTAGAGCTTGCACCAGGAATGTCAGCCAGTCAGGTACGAATTATCAGTCAAAAAATTAATTTGTACAATTTCCACAAAAGTGTTTTATAATGTTAAAATCGATGAGGTCAAACCCAAGTTTTCACTATTTCCTGTCCTTTGCTAACAGAATTAATATTTTAATAATTATTCGATCATTTTAATTCGGTGATACACCGACCTGGTCAGCCCAGCCCTTTGTCAGATGAAAATCGCCCTTATGTCCAAATCAAAAACTATGTAGTAATGAGGTATTTGTTTTGAATTGAAAGTTCCGTTCTGTTGTCAAGTCTTGTAATTTGTATCAAGTGTAATTGTATCATTTGAATTCCTTTGAGTCGAGTAATCGGGTCCCATGCGGCGGAAGACAATGGTTGCAATAATACTCTTAAATCTGAAATTCAAGGCAGAATGTAAAAAAAAAAAATTTAAAAAAGCAACAAATATTTGACTCATAATTTGAAACCCTAGGGAACTAATTTGAATTATCAAGAGGAATAAATTAAAAATTATTGTATTTATATATATATATATATATATATATATAAAAAGTGGGAATAGGTCCACTGTAAAATTAAACATTGTTATGCATTATCAAAAAAAAAAAAAAAAATGCAGAAAGCAGTTTTTGTTTCAATTTGGCCTGGTATTCTTTGTCCAAATGGTTACCCAAAATGACCAGTGATCTGAACACATTGAAAGAAGAACACAAAGAAACTTTAGGCAGATTAGGCAGAAAAAATGCACGGAAATTTTCGAGGAATCACAAAGAAAAAAAAAGGTAGATCCAAAGTGGCTCTCTATTTCCCCTTGTTACAAAAACACATTTTGTGTTACCGAGTTTATCAAAATACACAGAATTTTTCCAATTTTCCAAACTGACCTGTTGAGAAGTTCATATTATTAAGACATAAGAAATTTTAATTATAAAGTTTTGTATTAATGAGTTGACTGTATTTTACAAAATCATACATTAAAACCGAAATCACCCATATATTCCTATCTCCAGTCTCAGTGTTAAAAATACACAGAAAAACCAATTGAAACTCTATCATTTGATATTTTCAGAATAATAAATATTTTAAAATCACTTATATTGACTGTAATTTGTTTGTTTTAGTTAACCCTCATATTTTTTTTTTTTTTTTTTTTACATTGTAGGCAAGCATTTGGTAGAATTTAGTTAGTTAAAGCCCAAATTAAGTGCTACTGACATTCATTAATAGAGCAAAAAAAATTGTGAAAGGTGTAATGTTAGCTCAATTGAATTTTTCACCGCGTCTCAGTGAATTAGTAGTTTGAAATCAGAAAGAAACAACAAAAAAAAAACATAATAAAAACAAATTAAATAATTTATTGTCAAAGAGGATAACAATGTTTGGATTAGCTCGGTAAGCATTAATATTGCGTTTTGAGGCTTATGAGGCTTTCAGTACTCCGACTGGTAGTTAGTGGCGATTGCCTCAAACCAGTCAGCCTTTTATCCCAGCCAGGTATCACTTTTCCTCCTAGAAACAAAATCGTCAGCAAACCACACAAAATCAAAACAAAGAGCAAGGCTTCTACAATAAAATTATCAACTAAACTACATAAGATATAAAGAAAATCAATGGATAAAAACAGTGTAGTGACATAATCCACATACTTTTTATTTTCCACCATATTTAATTATTAGAAGTAATAAAATTACAACTACTGTACAAGAACACATTTTAAAAAATACAACTGTTCATATCACAGAAAATTCAGTACCACTTATTTTCTTATATATATATTTTTTTTAAGTATATTTTTTCATTTTTTAAATTAATGCATCAGCCATTATAAAATAGAGCAAGCTAGAATAATAATAATAAAACAAAATACATCAGAGTACTATAAAACATGCTCTAAATGTTACTTATTCCATTCAAAACATTATTCTGTACAAATTACTCCCCAACAATATATAAAAATTCAAATAAAATTTGGTAGTTATGCGACAGATGCGTCATAAACAATGAATTCATCATCTGAGTCTGTGTGTAGCAACGGTCCTTCTTCGGTCAAGTTAAATGCTTCGTCTTTTATAGCCAGATTAACTGCAAAACACATTCAGACTATTCCCACTGTTCACTGATTCACAATCAATTAAGTCTGTTTTATAAAGACAATAAAATAAATGATAACAAGACATCAAAATGGTACGGGATAGGATCAAACGGTAAAGAGGATTATTGTTAGAAAAAGGAAAATTGTGTCCAACTTTATGACATGAAAGGCGATAATTACTGCTACAATGTTAAACGTGAAATTGATTACATGCCAGTTAAAATGAACTTATTCACCAAGTACGTATCGTACACAAACAAGATACAGACCCAGGAAAGCTCCGTTTAAAAATAGATCCAATGAAACAATACGGAAGATGGAAACTGGTTAGCTTTCTACAAAGGAAAAATACATAGGAAACGCAAGAGCCAATCCCTTTGTTCAACAATCGATTGCCATGATCAGAAGTGATAAAAATACCAAATAGAAATACTTTGATAATAATTAGAAGAAGAATTAAGAAAGAATTCTTCCTGTAACATAACACTATTAACCATTTTATTATTTTTTTTCTAATTGATAAAAATATTCAATTTATATAATATTGTTGCTAAAGATATGAAATACTTAAAAATTATAAATTTATCGCTGGCCAAGGAAGATTTGTGAATGACCAAGCATTTCATCAAACTAGTGACAGTAAAATGTAATAAGAACATGATATGAGAAAAAAAGAAACCAAGATTATACTTTTTACATTTCTAGACAGTTATAAAAAGACATTTCTAATGTGATGACATGATTTTGTTATATTTAGATGTTATCTCCTCAATAAGTCAATGTTACATTTCTGTCTCTCTCTCTCTCGCACATTCACATCCGCAATAGACACAAGACAAATAATCCCAACCCCGATCCTGAAGTCTACAAGTTTTTCCTAGTTGAAACCTTAATTTAATTAAAGATTTACTAAGTCCTGAAAAATTATCTTTGTCAAATAGAATTGTACCTTGTTTGTATATACCATCCAAAAAGAGATATTTTCTGTATTGGTTATTTTACGTATCGATAATTTTAAAAGAATATTTCATTTTCCAATAAAACAAAAAGTTTACTGTTGATTTTAAAACATTTTCCTTGAAATAGATGAATCTTTTAAAACTTATTATTTGAATTGGGAACATATATAAGACGAGCAATCTTCAGCCATTTTCTAACAGTGAAGTACTAACACCTTTAAAAACGTGTTAGGTAAAAAAAACTTAAAATCAAAGAACTAATATTCAAGCAGGCAAAATAGCAGTATTGTTTCTTTTTGTAACCATGCATAAACCAAAATAAATAAATGTTGATTAAAAGCATATGTCATGAGCAGTATTGAAAGTCAAATTAAAAAAATGATTACACATTTAACAACTAACATTAACCTTAAACAAAATATTAAAGTGGAACCTTAAGAACGTATGAACGGGCAATATTTCAGTGCACAAGGTATAAATGATTTATAAAATATCCATTTTCAATTAAATATCAAGTTGTGATGGATGTTTCGTGGCTGGTTCAAGGTTTTTATGTCAAATATTTCCCAGATTAAAAAAAAAAAAAAATTAAAAAAAACACTTTTCGATATTATTTTCTAGAAATTAAAAAAACAATCTCATATTTAATATTAGTATTCCGTCCTACGTGGGTAGTCTGCATACATGGGATAACTGATTTTAATTAAACTTCTTTCGGTGATTCTAGGTTGAAAATTTATTAAACAAATATTCAAATGTTCTTGCCAATTTGGCAAAAAAAAAAATTCAAAAATATATATAGCCATATATTAAACATATATTTATCTGCCTTTGTTCTGCTTATATATTAAGGTTGGTTATTATTACACTAGTTTTTTTTTGTTTCTTTACCTGGTGATGAGCACATTGTCAATGCTTTAACCATTGTGTTCAGACACACCCAAAATACATTTTTTACGTATTAAGAGATTTGACAAGATAATTAAAAAACTAGAAATAAGAAAAACTAACCTACAAAGGTTTATTTTTTTTACAAGAAACCAAGTTAAAATTCTTTTATCCCTGTATATATACTCAATTTTTGGATAATCAAAACATTTAAGTTATTAATTAAAATTGTTAGCCTTCCTGTTCTTGTCAAATCACAAAAACGGTGATAATTTTGAAATGACCACCACACTGTTAATAAATTAGACACTGAGATAAGAAATAAAATGTGGAGTGTTTGTTGATTTCGACCTTATTTAACTGACTTATCATAAAAGACGTTGCATATTCAAACAGAACAGAAATCAAGCTTTCTAACTGTTGTAATAACACTGAATTTGTAGTAATGCTGAGGAGTTTTAAGTGCAATACTGGGCATCAGAGGAAAAAAAAAATCCCCAGGCTAGGCTGACATTTGTTTGTAAAGACTCTCCCGAGATATTACCAGATTTTTTATTCAATTTTTTTTTTCATCAAAATTTTTAAAAACTTCCAAAATGTCGTTTTGAAAGGATTTAGTCTATCGTACCAGAAGAATGGCCTTAATGAACATTAATTCATAATTGAAATGTTTTGTATTTGTTAACAAAAAAATCTTATTTAGGGGTTTCAAAAAGAGTGCTTCAAAATGAAACTGAATTATTTTTTGAATACTTTTTTGGGCACTATTTTACTGGAAGTGTTTTTCATTTTTTTTTTTTAATTTCATCTCAAATAATACAACCCTGCTTATTATTTTAATATCCAACATTACAAAATACAACCCTTTGAATTCAGTTACAATAAAGGCAGAAAAACATATTTTTTAAAATTACTTAAATAATTTTTTTTAAACCTAGGTTCGTAGACTCCAAGGCAAAAATACTCCGACATACATCTAATATTTTTTGGTGCAGTATCACCAAAAAAAAAGTTTCAGAATTTGTGTTCCCTGTGTTCCCATTGCCACTCCTAGTTAGTTAGAATTTCAATTTTGATAAATACAAAATATTATTTTGTGATATCAATGGCGTTCATTTTTCTAAAAGACAGAAATAAAAAGAACAAGCGATATGGTTAAAACTTATAAAAGAAAAGAATTAGAATTGAACACATACAATTAATATTAAGCAAGTGCTTTAAGTCATGCTTTAAGCATCGTGCCAATTGCAGTAAACAGATTTCAACAAAAATTACTATTAGATTAATTTAAACTATTGGATCTTAACAGTTGTAGGCTGGTTAAAAGAAGAAATTCTTACTTTCTTTCAATGCCGACACCTGTTAAGTCCACTAATAAACTTTGAATATATTTAAAGTAGTTTCACTTGATCACCTTTGTATTCTGCTTTCTCCTCTCTCTCAGGCTTCTGACCCCACGCTTCAACTATTTTTTTTTTTTTTTTTTTCACAAATAAGAGGTTCGCCCAAAATAAGAGTACAATGGGAAAATATTTATATATTATTAAAAGGCAATACAATCTATTTTATATTCATTTTTTCTCTCTGGCTATGAAGAAAACAAAAATAATCATATATTAAATCAAATTCAATTCAATTTTAACCTTCTTATCAAAATTTCATAGAAGACAAGATTTGGCCGGATGTCAAATAGTGTATTTTTTTTTCTTGTTAACAATTCGAATACACTGTTAAAGAATGTCTATATTCTGGCTTTGTTTTTATTTGATACAATTAACAATACATTTGGTGTATGAATAAGTGTTTTATCGTGTTCTGCTTTTTGTACACAGCATGTTGTCACCATTCTTACCATATTAATAATTTAAGAACACTTACATAATACTTAATGTCTTATTTTCTAATAACACAGTTTTTCAATCACCATTCCACTTAAACAATAAAAAAAAAATTCTGTGGGTATAATTTAGAAGGAAAAATATACATAATTGAATATTATGTCGTAAATCTAATGCCCAAGACTCTCAAAATTGAAACGATAAATGAAAAACATAATCACTTACTATATAAACCAAAATTAGAACTGTCTTTTATTCTAAGTTCTATTAAAATGAAAATCATTTGGCACAAATGAAACACCAAGAAAAATCCAGAAAGAACACTCCATTGTTTGTATTTGAATTGTAAAAAAATGAGCATTGTTAAATGAGGGATATTTGACAATATGATTTTTAATGTTACAAATTCCTATAAAAAAAAATTTAAAAAGTTAAATAAACTCTTCTTTTTAAGTAAATGAAAGTTACCTAGTAGTGATATCATAACAAAAAGTGTGTCTTACAATACACCCTACACAACTAATAGTTTTTTTTTAATATATATTTCAACAATTCACTTTGTTAACAACTTTTGTTACTTTAAAAAAATCCGTATATGGTAAATTGACTTTTTCACATCTAAAGACTTTGTACCATATCTGAACATGCCTCTACACTTAGTGACTTGACATTTAGGAACGGTAACAATTTCTATTTGTTATAATAAATATGGCTACTAGTACTAAAAGAGGAAATATAAATTTAATAGCTTAATACTTAAATAAAATACCTTTATACAACTTGATACAAATAGTTTTAAAAATACAATTTGTTCATTTATCGCCTTTAAAAAATAAAAGGACTTTTTTATTGTTAAATATGTACACTAATAAAGAAAAATAGCAGCACTGGAAGTAGAAGTGAAAAAAGTTTTAATGAGAGAAAATAACAACGTAACTTTCAGTGTAATTCAAATTGTTTTGAGGAAATATTTTACTTAAATATTATAAAATAAAATATTCAATGTTAATAATTAAAGAAACAAAATTCTAGTCAATTTGAACACAAGCTAAGTTGTTATATTTTGCAAACAAAAAGATTCAGCCCAGAAACCTACTTTATATTGAATTTGTTGAACAAAAGGGATAATTTTTTTTTCCATATGAAATAAAGCAGGAAGATTCGAAGGGGTCGAATGAAAAGCCTAAGGTTCATGCTCTTTCTCAAGGACTAAGTTTAAGGAAAGCAGCATGGGAGAGCTGTTAAGAGTTAAAAAAAAAATTAAAAAAATAAAAATAAAAACTTAAAAAAACAAAACACTATAATTCGATATTTACACACTGGTGTTGTAGCAATTTTTTATTTTATCCACCTATTCATTATTGACTTTTCCCATGCTACTTTACTGTGATTAGTGATAATGTTTTCGGGATCTGGTCTGTCTGTAATTTGAAACTTGAGTCGTACCGTTTTTGTTGGCCATCTGCTGAGCGGGATTCTGGTTGGGTACTATTCTGAACAGCTGGATATGCATGTGGTCGCAGATTTCTAAGCACACTTGTCTTGAATACCTCAACAGGTCAAAACAGACCCAGATCTGTCAAAATAGAAATTGTTAATCAATTTTGTATATTAACAATTTTTTTAAATGTTAAACACTTACTAAACAGATCCAAAGAACGATGTATTCACTGATGAAAAAATTGAAATACTGGTTTAAGAATAACATCGCAGGACCTACGAGAGAAGAATCTAAATAGTCCATTTCATTCCTCGTCATATGAGCCACCTATTTCAACAGCAAGAAAATCATTAAAATATTTTTATATGAAATATAAATAGATAGATACTCACCACAAGCCTGTTCGTGACTTTAGCAGCTACAAGACCAAAGGCGAATATATAAAGGACGGGATTGTTCTCGTACACGTGGTCTGCACTTTTTTGGCATATTATAAATGCTGGTATCACTACCAAGCTCAGCGGAATAACAGGAGAGAGCACACTTGTCCCCTAAATAAAAAATACAACTTTTTAGTTTTTAAAAAAATCAATTTAATTTAAAAATTGAGGGTTTTTAAGGTCCAAACTACAACTAAATTACTTTGTGAATTTACAAAATTTCTAAAGCATGCACATCTAAATTATTAGTAAGCTACTGTTAGCAACAATACCAATTTACAGTTAATGTCATGTTTAATGTAGGTAACATAAGCATGGCCAGAAGGTACAAATTAAAAGACAACATTGTGCTACACTACAGTATGTGAAAATCATTGAAAACCCTCTCACCGGTAGCGAATGATGATTCATCACTTATTAACTAAAAGCATTAAACGCACCACCTCTAGAACATCCAAAGGATAAGAAATAGTAATGTAGAGTGTAATTTCCAGAAGGTTCAAAAACAGTAGACTTAGCTGATTTACTTTAAAAAGTTTCATTCAAAAAGGGATTCAAGGCAAAATAATTTGACTAACTTTATTAATTATGGCCCTAATAATTACGGCTTGGGGTTTGGCAAAATATGGAACTGCCTCATTTTTCTAAAGGTTACTCCAGTTATGGCTTAATTTCATATTTTACTTTAAGTTTAATGTCTCTCTGCATACATTATTTTGTACATTAATTTTTTTATACATTATTATGTACACTCAATAAAAAAAATCTCTGAACACTTACTAGTTTACCCAAAATATGAGCTATAAATTTCTTACTAGTAATTGGATATAAAAACATTGCTTTGTAAATCTGAATATAACAATTAAATTCACAAATTTTGTGGTCTGCTTGACCAATTAATGTATTACAATTAATTAAGGTTTGTAGTTGAGATAAAAAAGTCAGGGTTGAGATGGGAAGTCAGTGTCTGGGTGGATCGAGGTCACGATAGGTCAAGTGGTATAGCGGTGGCGTATCTAGCCAAAGATCGTTGGTTCGAATCCCACACGTGCCATTGACTTTTTTATCTCAACTAAAAATTTAAATTAATTATAATATATTATTTAAAGGTTTTTGAACAAAAATCTAAATGATATAATTTAAAGGTTGTTTTCATAATAACTTTTAATATGCTAATCGAGTCAAAAAAGTTTCCGAATGCCTAGGCACTTTTCTTTTCCAATGTTCACTGTCATCAGCCTGATTTTTTATGTTGTGTAATATTATCGTAATGGTAATCAAGTTTTGCTTAGTTAGTACTGTAGTAGCCTTCAATATGTAAATAACTTGGTCCACGCGGGAAGTAATTTGTTAAATTGTTCAACGAAGGAAAATTATTTTGTAAAATAGGAAACGTATTCAATAAGCTAACCTCGACAATACGTTATATTGTAACAAACAAATCAAAATGAACGCAAGGGAAAAAATGAACTTTGGAACTCGTGGGAGGCAAGAGTCCGGAGATAGCAGGGATTCCATCTCGAGATTTCGGTCACACCACCTCCATGATGGCTACTTCAATTTTTTTCTCTTTTTTTTTTTTTTACTGGTCCAGAAACCATAAAGAAGAAAGCGTACATTGAATGAGTTTTTCATTTCAATGATTTAAGTAAGCCTATACATTTTGGGAGAATGTTATTTTCAATGAAAAGAGCAATATTTAATGTCACAAGGTGTTACAAAAGAAAGTGTGGTGTAATCCAGGGGATTTTATTTGCTATTGGAAATTTACCTACGATCGATGGGATCGTGGACCAATACATCAATGCTCTAAAACAGAATTTAAAGCAAAATACTATTAGTTATAAAAATGACGTTCGATTTCCATTAAGACAATGACCCCAAATGACTTGGAAAATTCGTGGCTTCTTTATAATTTAATAATGAACTTTTTCGGTTGACACATGGGCACCTGCTTATGGGCCAAAGCCCACGCAGGTGCCCCTTATGCAGAGAAAGGTTGTTCGATGTGTCCCACATAATAGAGGCGTGTCATGCCTTGGCTCCTTACAGAGAGTGTCCTCGAACACGGCAGCGAGTTTTTGAGTCCCTTGTTCCGCTTTTTAGGGGAAATTGGGGTTTTTTATTGTATATAGTATGTGTTATGTGTCTTTGTGTTTTGTCTGTGTGCAAGTATTTATTGGTGTGAATGGCGAGGGGTGAGGGTGAATTGAACGTCACCATCGCCCCTCGAACGATGAAAGCGAGTGAGTGTGTGTGCGAGGTCGATGGCGGAATATTAATAAAAGTACCCCATCGACCCCAATCTAGCTTAGTTTAATTGTAGGTCGGTGGAGGAATATCAAGTACTCCACCGACCAAACGGAATGAGTGTGCTGTGTGAATATGTTCAATTGTATGAACGTATTTATTCGTATGAATGATGTGTGTGAACGTGTATAGAATATAGACCTAGTGTGGGGCTGAAATGGCCAAGATGTTGAAAGCCCCAGGAAAAAAAAAATGAACTTTTAAAAAAAGAAGATTAAAAACTATCTAAAAGTAGAGATTTTTCAGAAGATACATCCCCTGACACGACAAAAAAAAAGTTTATTAGCAGTGATAAAAAGGAGTGGAGGACCTACAAATAACTGAGATGAAATTTAGATAAATGTCAATAAATAAACAAATAAAAAATACTTTCTTCAGAGAATTTTTTTTGCTGCTAACATATATATATTATTTAATTTCTATGTGTTAAGTACATGTTATATGAAATTTGTTATTGATCAAAGTTTACAGATGCAACGCATTATGTAGTTAATCAATTTAGCCCATTATAATTTCAATTTAAAAGGTTTGCTTCTATTTCATTTAAGTTTGGAAACTTTTTTTGGCTGAGTGTATATATATAATGTATTCAAAAGTTGACAGTTTTACAATAGTCTTTAAGTGCGCAATAAAAAATTTCAATGGATTATCAATTTACAACCTAGATAATCTTTTGCTGCAATAAAAGAGCAATTGATGTTTGCTATTATTGGTTTTACTCCTTGTTAAATGCTTGGGGCACGCCTTTTAACCATTTTTAATTTTACCTCGAGAAAAAAAAACAACTAAGCATTTTATATGGAGCAGCCTTGAGAAAAATATTCACACAGGAATATATTGCATTAATACAATGTCAAAGTTCGAGAAACTTGTAAAATAACAAAACGAACACAAATTAAAATTATCAATTTCAATAAATTCTTGTAAAAGATGAGATTTAAGTTCTAGAAAACACATTTTAAAACATGTTTTAATTTAAAATTTAATCAATCGGGATATTGCTTTTCCAATAATGATGAGTGTCAATGTCAATTCTGTTATGCAATATATTCTCGAGGTAAGGCCTATTAAAATTAATAGCAGCCTGCTTGAGACATACATAATAAAAGTACACAATAGCATTCTTCCTTTAAGCCAATATATGTTTAAAAGTAGAAAATCTAATAGAACACGTTATGATGGACGTTCAAAAAGGAGAAGGAAATATTAGCTTAATTTGAGAGGAGAATTATACTAATCAAACATGCTGTCAGCTGAGCATTAATGATTTACAGCATGCTAAAACTTATATTTTTATACAAACCAAATGCTAAAAAAATTACGAAATAAATGTATATCAGTGATCAAATTTAAACAACAGAAAACTTTTTTTAAATATCCCTATCATAAATTTGGTATTTAAAATAAAATTCAATTAAATTTTTAAAAAAATTTAAAAAAACCAAATGGGGTGAATGTCAATCACACAATATTTGATAATAAAACCATAATAAGGAAACTATGTAGATATTATCGCATCAAAGTTTTATTTTTCAATTTTTTTCTTGAGGTCTGATCGCACGGTTTGGCCATTTTTGATCGACCTGGCCTGCCTAAGCTTGTTGCATTGTCAGATTTTACGTTTTCTCACTTATCATTTTCTTCAGTTTTTTTCTCCCTGAATAGATTGAAAATTGACAATGAAGATGGTGGGAAGCCAAAATGCATGTGACAAACACAACAAGGTTGGATGGGCCAGGATGACTGAATGCCGACCAACCTACGAATTATTCTTTTGTTTGACACATTATAATTTTTGATTAAGTCCAAGCGTTATAAGAATTCGGCATATACCTAAGGAAAAATTTTAGAGCATATTATGCCAAATGCATGGAATTTGGTTAAAATTTCCAAATGCCAAGAGAAAAAAAAATTACATGCTTTGATTTGATAAAAAGTAAACAGCTAAATTTCTATTGTGTACTTTTATCTACAAAGGGGTAGGCTTATATTTTTTTCATATTCAGTCTCTATGTACAATCTTACAAGTTAAATTAATGGAAGCATGCGAAACGTCGTTTTATTTTCAACTCACAGCAACCGAGGATCCATTTTTGCCTATGCCACCAGTCAGGACAACTGACGCTGTCCTGTGGAACATGTAAATGCCGACCACCGTCCCGATCAGCACTTGCACATGTTTCATTTTGAGGTTTATCCAAGGGATCTAATTATTTATTTTCCCACCAGAGACGTAAAGTGAACCACAAGAACAAAAACAAAAAAACAGGTTGAAATAAAGGTACAATTACACACATTAATAATTTGTTGGTTTAAACTTTAACGGTTCAACAGTGTTGTACAGTTAAATTTATATAGGATAAGGTAAATTAAAAAATATATCACTGGTAGGAAATGCCTTTGAGACAAAAAACAATAAAACTTTTACACAAAGGGAAAGAAAAAACAAGACAAAACATCCCTGTTCCAAATTGGCCATACTAAAATAAATAAAAAGAGTTCTAAGACAACTTGATTCCTTGCGTATTAGCTAAGCAGGCCAACAACTCACATAAATTGAATGTAAAATCAATTTCAAAAAGTAGACAGGTGACATTCGCCTATTTTAATCAGATGAACGGAGCCATGTTTATCTAATAAAAAATCATAAATTAAACCAAATCAATTGTTTATGACAACTGATAATGAATTTTTAAAAAATAGAAATTTGGCCATAAATCCATACAAATATACAACATTTCTTTTAAATAAACAATTTCCTCAACTTATCATATTCTCTTCATTCATATTTCTCTATTCCTGGACTCCTTTGGTCACAATCCTTCAAAAAGCAAAATTGCAGAGTCGAGTGTGATCTGTGCACTTGTGATAAAATAAAATTAAGACACTGTAAAACCAGCTTTTGCAAAATTATACTGCTTTTTTTTTAAAAAAAAAACTTGCCAGAATGGTAGGAAAAAACGTTCAAGACCATGTCTAAACGCTGCAAATATAATTACTGACAGCTTTTCAACTGTTAAATTTGCAATTATAAAAATGTATATAATTAATATGTTTGTTTAAATAGATGGTTAAATATTTTTGTCGTTTTGCTTTTCTCAATTTTCATTTTGTATTTTAAAAAATAAATAAACAGTATTATTATATATTTGATAATGTAGAAAAAATTTAAAATCATTATTTATTTTTATATCATTATAACTTTTAGTTTTATTGATGAGAAAAATCAAAATTAGCTTTGATTATATCTTGTAAGTGATGATGTAACAAAACGATTATGATGAATAAAAAAGGGAAATATGGAATAAATGTAACTTAATAAATACTGGAACATACATGCTACACAAATATCATTCTCCCTTAGAACAACAAGTATACAACGTTTAAACAGACACAATATCAACACTGTTTCATGCTAAACAAAAATTATTAAAACAAGGAAATAGCTGGTTCTGAACTACTGAAATTGTGTATGTGTGTGTTTGTTTTTTTGTGTGCACCATGCCAAAAAAAGAGAAACACCAAACACATCAATATGTGCAAAACTATCTTTTTTGGCTTTTTTTTTTTTTTTTAATAGATTGCATCCCTGTTTCTCTTTCTGGCTTTTCTAATTGACTTACAGCTACAGTGGAACCATTCTTGCCCGCTCCACCTGTCCAAAGTATTGGACAAAAGTCAAGGAAAACTCGAAAGAACGCAGTCATAAACACGGTGGCCATTCCATGATTGAGGGGCATGTTGATAAAAGGCATCTACAGACAATACCATTCAGTGTTATTTTCATTAGATATTAGAACCTGAACTAGGGTGATGTGGAAGGAAGAATGCCGTTGCAGAACCAGACCTGGAGACTGTAGCCAACCCAAACGTTCTAAAGTGTAATATATATGACATTCCAAAAACTGTGATCATGTTAGTAGCGAACATCCCAAATGGTTTAGTTTTCAATATGAAATTCCTCTGTTTAATTTGAACATTCGAACAACACCAAAACCCTATAGTATTAGTCGGTTTCGATTGGCCATACTCTCTCTGCAACTTACAGCAACCGTTGAACCATTCCTGCCCACACCTCCATTACATATAACTATGAAAAGGTCATAAAGAGCTACTGAACCACATAAAACTGTCATTGCCAGAATTGAATGACGTAATTCAATTATATGTAATGATGGCATCTGTAAATCAAAACATATTAAACAAACAAAAAAGAAATTAAGTGGCGATTAATGATTTGTATATAATAATATAATTTGTGTCGAGTTAAATAATTTGTGTATATAATAAATAAAATACCTGCGTGGACCAAATGCTGGGTCCGAAAAATGCAGAAATCATATGGATGGCCATTATGGTGAACTGCGCTTCTGTTACGTCGACTCTTCCAAAACGTAACGTCCCTGGAAAGCATAAACATAAAACCTAATAATCTAGAACATATCGTAAACTGAAAAAAAAAAAAAATGAATTACCTGATACATATGCTTGCCAGTGTGCACAATAAAATAGTGTTATAGCACAAAAACACTGGAAAAACATCCAAGAGGGATAAGCGCCGAGCTGTACCGCTATGCACGCTGAGATGGCCACAAATACTAAAATAAAAAGGTTTCCTTGCACTATTTACTTACATAATACAGCAATATCTCACTGGCACTCCCAACTCGACATGTAAGAATGCCACAATTACACAGAAAAAAAAACACTTTGAGTGAGTAGAAATTCTTTGAAAGAATATAACAAATATATTTTGCATTGCATAAATTCACTTTTTTACCACATCCTACATGCATTTATTTGTTAAATATGTTTCTAAATCCCAGGCCTTAAACATGATCGCAAGAAAGGCTGAACGTTGGCGTGAAAAAGAAAATTTTTTCTGAGACCTACATCGCACCAGACCGCATATCACAATTTCTGAATAATCATCGACTAACTGTCACTAGTCATCACAAATTAAATCAAAAGATTGAATATAAGGCAACTCTTGATAATCCCCATCCACCTACTCTCACTGTTTTGTAAAATGCGAGCAAATCCTCATCCTTAGTGGTGAGTTTGAATTCCTTTAGGCATTGACAACAAATTAAATAGTTTTATCAATTTCTCTCTTTTCTTTCGGTTCCCCCTCCTCCGTGAAGTACGACAGGCATCTCAGGAGGATGATGACCTGCTTGCACTGGCCAATATTCGTAACATGTAGGTTGCCATCTTAGCTTCTCATCGAAAGTCATGCTGGGGAATCTTGAGCTTCCTACAATACAGCTTCGTTCCCCACCTGTAGCTGAGGATCTCCCTCATACAGAAAGGCAATGCTGTCACCTTTCAAAAATCTATTCACTTGGCACTGGCAACTGTTTTGTCGGATGCAGTCTGCACTTTGTTCCAACTTTTTCTAGGTCTATATTGCGCATGTACATAGAGGCATTTACAACACAGAACGAAATCTCCATCAATGGCTCAATACCATTGAAGATACCATTAGCCATAATCGTAAAGAGAGTACCTATCACATTTTCCTGCTTTTTCTTTTCAGAGAGCGTAATTCCCAGTTCTGGTTGCTGAGGATTCTCCGAACTAAAGCAACTCTAGAACTTGTGATACTTCTGGAGAATATGTGTCAGTGATTGACCCTCTAGAGGGTTTAATGTAAATATTGCGCATTTTAAAAACATTTGAATGTCGATTTCTAAGTTACTGTTAAAATATAATACCTGTTGATACAGAATCGCACCCGTGGTCAAAAAGCTCTCCCAGTGGAGATGAAGTCCCGGTTCTCCTTGCCTGTTTGCCATCTATCGCGTCTAAACTTTGGTAAGCAAACAGGCCAAGGGCACAGAGTACAAATGACCATCTTGGAGCCTGAAAAAAAACCACCAAATACGCATGAATTAAAATTTTAAAATCTTCAGATTCTTTTGTTATTATATTTGATATTTGTTAATTAAGTAGGAAGGTTCATATTAATTAAATCATTGACAAATTAACAGCCATATTACATTCCTTAAACTGTCTTATATCACAGTTTCAACAAGTCTTTCATTAAATTAAATAAACCAGGTTCTATAACGTAGCCTAAGCGTAAAACATGAAGCAAACATCATGAGTTGATTAAACGGGTTAGGACTTTGAACTATTGACCTGGTCAATAAGGAGCATTTCATTGTATTTAATAACACTTTAGATGGAAATGTTCTTACAGCTAAAAAGAACATCGGGAATGTCACAGCTTTGACTTTGTCTCAAATTGAGATTGTGTATGACATTTATCCATACTTTGGTAATATATTATGCCATTAATTGGTAAATTCATAACAAAATGACACGGGAGTTACATATATACAGGTCAAAGTTTTTATTTTAAAAAAAAATCTGTTCATATATATTAATCCTTCCTAAATCTTATAATTTAAGATAGTTATTGTGATTTATATATAAAAGCATTAGTATTGCTTTATGACTAGTGTTTTGATGTATTTTACTTTATACCATTCTAAATGTTTAAAATACACTTAAAACCAATTCAGAAAAAAGTTTTTCTGAAGATAAATTAATCTCATACATATTATTTTAGGGTTTAGAAGTAGCCAAGACAATTTATTGAACATGTATATTTCTGAAACTGTTGTTTGCTTAATTTAATACCACTCACACCCTTAAGACATTTTATCTAGGCCGACTGAGTTGCAAAAATTCCAATTGGTTTATTGTTATCGAGAGTAAAGGACATTAAAATCGTAACGCTAATTGAATACGCTTGTAGTCTCTTCTTTTACTGATAATCTATCCTATTAGAAATTACAAATATTTGTGAAATCACTTTTCGTCCAATCCATCACTTCACAATCATTCTTTTTTTTATTATTAAAAATAATAAACAGGTCATTCAACCAACAGAGAATTGTCTAAACTAATTTAACGAATCATCCTGATCTAATTTTGCAATGTTATACAGATTCTAATTATAGTTAAATAGCACATATCGCATGATATCTATGCAAAACTGTTCAAACAAGCTGATTGGCTAAAATTCCTTCCAAAAGGATGAGTCATCATAAGATACACTTATATGTCAACTTGGTGAGGGGATTATTATATTTTTTTCAAACTACAAATTTTAATATACAACAATGGCAATTGTTTCATATCCAAAAAAAATGTATAAAAACACAAGGAAAATAAAAATAAAAAGTTTTAACAAACATCAGAACACTCTTTAGATATGAAATAAATCTCAACCACAGCTTTTGAATTTTCCTTCCTTTTTGCCATTTTTCAATGCATATTTCTTTGAAAAATGGCAAAAAGAAGGGAAGATTCAAAAGGTGTGGTTGAGATGGGAAGTTGGTGTCTGAGTGGTTCGAGGTCACAATAGCTCAAGTGGTAGAGCAACAGCGTACCTAGCCGAAGATTGTGGGTTCAAATCCCGCTTGTGCCACTGACATTTTTATCTCAACTAAAAACTTCAATTAATTGTAATATATTAATTGGTCAAGCAGACCATGAAATTGGTGAATTTAGTAATTCAATATGCTGACGATCCTTGCCTCTATACAGTTCATAAATCTGTAGAGGTGGGGCTCCAAAGTCATTTCTTTGTCCTTTCTCTTGGAAGAGGAGTGAATGTTCCTCCCTCTAGGAGTCTCAGTGATTTTGGGTGTACATTGCTTTAACGTATATAAGTCAGTTAAATTTCTCTTTAAAAAATATGAAAGGAGAGCCCTGTCATTCCCTGTTCTTTCACTGCAGCCGAGTTGGTGGCATCTGGTTACTGGAGGATGCACGGCCCTGAAGGTCAGTTTGTTGGTTAATGTATAATGAGGCAAGAAAAGAAAAAACACTACATCATTGACTGCCATTACTACATTTCCATTACCTGGATTTTCTTTGCATTTATATATTTTAACCACCGAGCTTAGCTTTGCAATTGCCGACATACGGGTTTCTTCCATCTCATGCCATAACCAACAAATGGGGTTATTTTGCACATACCCATATTTGTAGATGTTTTCTTAGATGCTGGTGATCGGCAAATAGTCCTATCACTAATCTCAGTTTAGCCCTCTTTAACTCTAGCAGTTTGCTAGTCTTGGTGAGGTTGTTTTCGCATAAACTGGGTCTAGCACTGCCAAGCAAGTATGAACTTCAACATTACAGAAGAATTTTTCTGTTATTCTACTACTGAATTTGAATAATTTAATAATATATTTATTAATTTTGAGGTTTTAATACAAAAAAGCACAATTTAGACAGTACAATTATATGACAAACACTTTTTTTTTTTTTTTTTTTTTTTTAATTTTGGATATTTGCTTTTTATTCATAATTCTCCCAGAAAAAAACACTGTCTTATTTTGTCCAAATCATATCGATATCTTGGCAATCCCAATCACCTTGCAGATAACAAATTTTACTTTTGAATTAAGTAAAAAATTAAAAGCTGCTAAGACAAATAAAACTAATTCAATACTGCATTGTTAGATAAAACAGTAAATAAAAAAAGGCCTCTGCTATTGCAAACAGCACACAAGCTGACAAAGCTAAAAGGAGCTGTATAAATAGGGCCAAACATTTAATTTTCTGAAGGAAACAATTGATACAATTTAGTCTTGAATATAAAATGAATCAATTCATAAAGAAAATCAAATAAGTTACTTAATTAATTTCGCTTAATATAAAAATTAATAATAATGATTAAAATATCAATTAATTTATGATAAAGTTCATCTAAGTTTTCTGCTATTTATGTTGATTTTTGAGCATCCATATGATGTAAAAATTAAGAGTTGGTGTCTTGTGAGACCGAATATCACATTAGCTCAATGATTCAGCAAGAGTAACTATCTGAAAGCCATGGATTTGTATCCCACTCTTATCAGTAGCTTTTCATTTCAACTGCATTTTTACAATTTATTTACTGCAAAAGGTCAAAACTAAATTAAATTGAATAAATTAAAATACCAATATATAAATAAGATTTAAGCATTTAATAAATGTACCAGGAAGCAAAAGATTTTTTTACTAAAAAAAAAAAATTGTTAAAAAACGTTTTATGGTTGAAGTTAGGAAAGGAATTTGATAAAGAAGAAAAAGAGAGAAAGGAGAAAAATAGGAGGCTGGGTTGGATATGAAAATGAGAGAAAGTTACAATATCCATGATGTGACCTCGATATTGAGTTTCATCAATGTCAGATCCAATGACAATTAGACCATAAAAAAGTATGCTTTCTTTTTGTAGATAACAAAAAAACTGTACTGAAATTATTTCTTTGCAATATTTCAGATTGTTAAACAAATATTCAAATGACTGGCTTTGTTAAGCCTGGTGTGAGAAATTATTTTACGAACGAAAGAAACTGCTTTGCTGATTGCTATTTATTTATGGAAATAGGCTATCCCTCAAGGGTTACAGGAATGTAAAAAAAGAAACCGTGTGACTTTTTATCTTGGAGTTGCAAGATAATATAAATTGGAGGTATTAACCACTTCAAGTTTCATATTTATAAAAAAAAAAAGGTTACTTTTCAATATTTGAAATTGAATAAAATTGTCAAACTATTCAAGAACACGAGATAAAAAATTCACTTAGCCATCATTCATTAAACAGAAGAAATTTTTTTTTAAATCTTCATTATCCTGGATTAAATCATCCCTCGTATTTATGGTTTTTATATTAAAAATATACAAATATATATTTATAAAAGAAAAACTTTTTAAAAAAATGTTCTTTTTCAGATCTAGTTCACCAAAGTATCAATAAAAATTAGTAACATAAAAATAATATTTAAAAAAATAACAATAATAATATTTTTAAAACAATTTGCCCAAATTCTTCTTTTTAAAAAACTCGTCGGATTTTTACAAATTGCAAAATGCCTTGTCATGTTTTGGCGCATTATTAAGAAAAATAATTGTGAGAATATTGCCGGCAAAACAGTCGGACGATTAGGCAACCAGTTGTTTACATTAACGCACTAGCAAATTTATTATCAATCTTATCAACAATTCAAATGAATATCACCTCATGTTTGTAATCGAGGAGAGAGGGCATTTATGAAAACATACTTATCATTTTTTTAATTATTATTATATTTATGGCTCAGCTGAAGCGACCTAACCATTTAAAATGAGAGTTAACTAACATCATTGACGTTGTTCATCTACTGTATTTATAAATAAACAATACAACGTAAACCAAAATAAAATTAAGAAATACACGCAGATTGCTTTTAAAAAATCATTTTCACATTATTAAATTATGTAAAACAAAAATTTGCATGATTTAACTGCCTATACATCATGAAAAATTAAACAATCAAATGTAACTCTAAAAATTCAAAACAATTATGTAACTATATATAATTCTTTCACTTTTCCTTGGGAAAATTTCAACAAAATTGTACATTTTTGTATATTTCATGGAGTGAATATTACAATGGAACAAGTTATAAATCCATTTGTCTAAATGCTTCGATTTAATCCTTCGAAAGGAAATCTTTACAAGCAATTAACACAAGTCATGGCAATGTGCAAGTTATGAAAGTGAAACCAAACATTAGAAATTCCACTCGATAAAAAGAAAGGGAAAGAAAAAAAAAAGGCTAATTAAAAGTTCAGTTATTTAATACAGAAGCCATACAAGGTTGACTGAAGTTCTCTTAACTTGCGCAAGAGCAAAAGATATTTTTTCAGTACAAAAAGCATTCTAAGGAAAGTAATTCTTATCATACATGAGGGTTTAACATAAAACTTGGGTGTCACAGACTAAGATTCGAACCCAGAATTTAATCTAATTTCAAACTCCCACAGTAGCAAATCAAATCAGATGCCCTAAATCACCCAACCCTAGCAAGCTTTTTCTTTTAAATTAAATTCTTCCATGAAATTTTAAAAAAATGAGACAGTTTATGGTGCAAGCACAATCGAGAGCTTTATGTCATAAACAAGCAATACTGTCTATGACAAGAAGCTTTTTTAATATTTTCACACTTATAAGTCATAAAATATAAAAGTGCATTTAATTATAACAACGTATATATGCAGAGCATTGATGGCATTGGTACAAAATGACAATAGCATAAGTAACTAACCATCCCTAACCATTTTACTGTAGACATTTCTTCCATGTCAAAGAACCAAAATGACAAAATTAGAAGACACTTTTGGAAAATGTTTAAAATGATAATAATTCAACTTTTCACACCTAAACTCGTTTTGGTGTGGCATCAAAGGGCTCCCATACACTGAGTAAAAAAAGGACTCCAAATTTCTTATTATAAGTCATTGGTTACAAAAACCTTGTTTTTGTAAATATTAATATATTATTTAAAGGTAAAGTAAAAAAACTATTTAATTTAAAGGTTGTTTTCATAATAAATTTGAATATGCTAACCAAAAGGTTAAAAAAATTCTGAACACTTAGGAAAACATAAAAACTTGTTTTCCAAAGTTCACTGCCTACAGCCTGATTCTTTGTTTACTTTGTGTAATATTATCTTAATAGTAATCACGTTTTGCTTAGTACCACCGTGTTTCTTTAATATGGAAATACCATAGTCCCCTCGGAGAATAATTGTCAGATTGTATAATGAAGGAAAATCGTTTTGTGAAATAGGAAATGTACTTAATAAAATAAGCGACCCTTGACAATTCATTAGATCATCACCCTTATAAGAAGCTTGGTAATGCGGAAAACAGACTACATTTAAATCAGGCAGAAAAAATAAACAACAATGTCTCGTTCCCATAGAAGTGACCACTTGTCAACAAGTGTTCTAGAAATTACAAATATTCTGTTTCAAGATTATAATATTTCAGTAAGGCCGCAAAAAAATACTATCAAAAATCAAGGCATGCACGGTTGCAATCCCATTATTAAACTCTATAAAAGAACAAAAGCTGAAGAACATTTAACCAAGAGAAAGACTTATTGTTACTGATTGGAGTAAAGTGTGGCGTAAGGCAAGAAACAGTTGAAATTGAAGAGTACACAACCAATAGTTAAAACACGGTAGGGCGCTTTGTGGTAACCACAACAGAACCAGAATTTTGGAGGGATTCTTGGTGACTCAGTATGAACAAAGACAGAAGGAACACCGTGCGGATGTTGCCAGGAAGATGAGACTGCAGAACAAATTTTATGTTTTTCTGAAGGTCCATATAAATGCAGGTTCTTGCAGCTATCACAAGAAAAACCGCAAATAAGATCCTACACTAAAGAGGTGCTGGCAAAGCAATGGAGGCTGACCAGCAACCTCAAGCTGGCCAGTAAGTTATAAAACCCCAGAGGAGGCACAATAGATCTATTCACGTCGAGGTGCAGAAAGCCTTGTGGCCACCTCTTTTATCCCTATCCCCTATCCTAACCTGTTAAAAAATTAATCTTACCAATGAAAAGCCGTTTATTAGTGGTACTAAACACTAGGGGTGGACAAACAAATTTCTGAGATAAAATTTAGGTAAGTATCAATTTTAACCTATGAAAAACAATGCATTCAGAGGCTTATTTTGCTTGAAATGTATGTTGTTGTTTTTTTCATTTCCATGTATTGAATACAATTGCATGTTACATGTATTTGTTGTTGATTAAAGTTTACAGTTGCAAGACATGTTATTAATCAATTTAGCCCATTATTATTCAATCAAAGGGTTTGGTTATATTTCAGTGAAAGTGTTCGGACGCCTTTTTCACAAGTTTTTAGTTGTTTTAATCTGAATCAAGGTAAATTAAAAGGCAAATTCAATTGTTACTGGCAAGCTTTCCACCTATTTTAACGTCATCATCAGGGCAAAACAATCTTAAATATGACTATACATTGACAATTAATTTTGTAATAGATGGTTTCAAATTTCTTGGAACTGCCAAATGAGTGAATCGTAATCAACTCAATACCACTAACAACAGCAGGAAATTCCAACTTACAACTATTGCACAATCAGATATCATTGAAAGTAATTGGGCAAAAAATCAATCATTCTTATGATATGAAATTTAAGATCAATCATGCCATATATTTTGAGCCAGGAAGTAATCGTGGCTAGTGATAACAAACATTTATGAGAGAGAAATTTTCACGCTTAGGAGTCATAAAACTTACGATTTTTATCCAATTGAAAATTTGATCGTTCAAAAGGAAACAGGTGATACGGGCAATGCAGGGAAATTAAGCTGAATCAATTGACATTGTGATAAACTAATCAATTTACATTTTAGCGGTCAATTGACCATGTTGCTTTTTACAATGTTTTTCTTTTTCTTTTTATACTTTCTACGGTTGAGGTCTTGGTTGAGATAAAATTGTGATATACTTGAATCCTTGAACTGTATTCACTCGAGAAAGTTGTAACAAGTGACAAACTATTCGATTGACTTTTTGTAGAAAATTGTATAAAAGATGATAGGTCTATTTTTATTTTTCAATGAACTAGTATTTGATGTTATGTATATCTTAAAATATCAAAATTGCTTTACTAAAAACAAAATTTAAGAAAGATTGGCATGCGACTTGCGATATTTTTGTTTCAAGTTGTCAGTTTGTGCGTTCTTACTAAGAAGTCA
>CM077104.1:30609235-30631106 GCA_039619505.1 Cimex hemipterus | reverse complement strand
TCAAGTTGTCAGTTTGTGCGTTCTTACTAAGAAGTCAACTTGGCCTATTGACAGTGATCTCGTTTATACAGTACCAAAGGAATCGCTACAAAGAAATGATTTAAGCGAGTAAAGGAGGCCAGAGTTGGTTCTTTTTTGTATAAAATTGATGATAAGAGATTCAGTTTTGTTTTTCAACAAACTAACATTTGATATCATCTCTTGCAATACCATAATAAATCATAATTGCTTTACGAAAAACAATTTGAGAAAGACTGAAATTGATCTAGTTCTTCTTCTGTGGTACAATTTTGATTCATGAAGAGTTAAATTAGGATGTGCCTTGTGTTATTTTTGGTTTAAGTTGTCAGTTCGTGCTTCACAAAGACGTCAATTTGGCCTATTGACAGTGATCTTGTTTATACAGGATCGAAGGAATCAATTGGGGGGAAATAATTTAAGAGAGTTAAAGGAGGCCGGAGGGGGTTTGCGAAACGTAGGATTTCACAACGATCGGTGCAAAAATATAGAAAAGACAAATGGGTTTTAAAAAAAATGAGTGAAAAGTTCTAAATATAAAGATGTGTCGCTCACCTCGGTTTTGGCATCGGGGCTGTAGCAGACTAAGATTAAAGTGGTGACAATGTTGACGATGAGTCCGACGACTGTGATCAAGTTCGGGGCGATCCAGATCGGGATTCGGCCGACGAGCCAGTTCCACCAGGGCTGGAGAAAGCGGTCGAGGAAGCTGAGGCTCTCGCAGTTGTACTTGTGGTCCGAGAGCCGCTTCAGCTGGCCCGGGCTCAGGATTTTCTCTTTGTAGAAGAACATGGTCCTCGCCGGGGCCTAGGCGCCGTGGGCCGAACGGCGCATCAAACGGGAAAAGGGCGAGGGCGCCGGGCGAAGAAGGCCAGGGCTGAAGCAGGAGGCGGACTTGTGTGTTTCGTACCGCTTCTTCCGAACGCTTTCCGACGACGGAGACGACTCGGCACCGAGCAAGACGAGAATGACTTCACAACTGTGAATTGTGATGGACGAACGGGGTCGAGTGACAATCGATCGCGCCACACAGTCACCACGTGCACCACCTCGATTACAGAGATTAGCAATCGATTCACTATCCCGCCTAGATTTAACCAATTGAAATTCAAAAGATTATTTTATTTGTTTTTTTGTTTTAAATAAAAACAGGCGTGATAGCAAAAAAAGCAGGTTGACACAAATCACTTGTCAATTTGAACAAGATTTCAGTAAAAACTTGATTCCCTTTTGTTTTCCTCTGCGAGTTCATCGACCTATGGCTTATCATCTAATAAAGACCAGAAACAGAGTAAAGACAAAAGCAGAAATTCCAGATTTTTCTTGACCTACAGACCTGGTCAACTGAACTTACCACTCCATTTGAATACAAATTCAAAAAGTCCTGGAAGCATTTTGTTTAATCCTGTTAAGTCCTGTGATTTGTCAACTCTGATCATCCTGCTTCTGTCTGTTCAAAGGAAACAAATAGCAAAAACTGTGTAATGTAAAAGCAGAAACTCCAGAAGGGTCCGTTTTTGATAAAATAAAGCTGGTCAACCCAAATCCTAATCAATTTGAATAATTAAAAAATCTAGACAGGATTTTTTTAGGTTTCTTAATTAATTAATCTGTGATATTTCCACTATGATCGTCCTGCTTCTGTCTGTTATAAAGAACAAAAAGCAAAAACAGAGAGAAAAGGCAAAAGCAGAAACTCCTGAAGCATATTTCTGGACAAAGCTGGTCAACAAAACTTACTAGTCCAGTTGAATAAAATTTCAGAATGAACTAGTCGCCATTTTGGTTAGGACTTAAGTTATCAACCTCTGATATCTCAACTCTGATCATCCTCTTCGGTCTGTTATAGTAAAGAAAAACTAGAAAAATAGAAAGATAAAAGCAGAAGCTCCACAAGGATCTATTTTGATAAAATATCATAATGATGGATGAATTTATCATGTGTTCGACTGATACTTTTCTGTTCCATTTCCTTTCCAAATGAATTTGAAATAGACAAAAAAAGAAAATATCTAGGCTTAAAAAAAAAAATTCTTAGAACAGGAGTGATGCATATTCATGCAGATTTAAAATTATTTTTAGTGGCAAATTATATTTGAGGGGAGGGGGTTTAGTGCATATAATACAATCTGTGATTTGTCGACTTTGATCATTCTGCTCGCTCCTGTTATAGAGAATAAAAAGCAGAAACTGAGTGAAATGAGAAAAGCAGAAACTCCTAAAATATCTGAAGGAGAACAAACAATCAACACAAATCACTAGAAAATACCTCTTACAACTTAAGATCTATCATTGTCAATAAATTGAATGTGAAATTAGTCCTAGTCAATCCGAATGTATTAGGTTAGGTTAGGTTAGGTGGCAAAGGTACTAGGAGGTGGGGTTTGTGTGCCCCAGGCACTGCAGCCTTCTGGCTTATTGTACCTTCCTAGTTCTTTAGTTTAGTCAATAGACTCGATCCTTTTTCTCAGGAGTATCAAGTCATTGACTGTTATTGCTTCAATGTGGTTCTCTGAGTCATTTCTGTGCGTCAGATTGAATCTCCATTGAGCCGTTGCTCCGCATTCGAAGATGATATGAGTGGCTGTTTCCTCCTCCTCATTACATAGTCTGCAAATGGGATCATCATTGTATATGCCCATGTTGTGCAGATGTTTTCTTAGATGCCAGGGGCCGGTTAGTAGTCCTACCACTCCTCTGAGGTTTGCCCTCTCCAATTGTAGTAGTGTTTTTGCCAGTTTTGACGAGGGTTGCTTTATCATGAGTTTACTGTGTAGCACTGCTAGAGTTTATCCATTTTTCTCTTTGTTTTATTTGGATCCATTCTGCGATGGAGGACTCTACGTTTGTTTTTGATATCCCAAGGATAGGCTCGGGGCCTATGTATGGTCTTGCGGATCCTCCTCTGGCCAGTCTGTCTGCTTCTTCATTACCCAAAATTCCCCTGTGCCCTGGCACCCAGGATACCGTTGCCTTCTTGTGTTTTCCCAGGTTTTGGAGATTTTGGATGCATTCACTGACTAATTTTGATGTGATTCTTGTACATGTCAGTGCTTTGATAGCTGCTTGGCTGTCTGATCTTATGAGGATTTTTTTGTCGGTGTAACCTCTTTTAAGATTTTCCAGAGCACAAGCATTGATAGCATGTATTTCTGCTTGAAAGACCGAGGTGTACTTCCCTAGTGAGTTTGATTGCTCATATTTTGGGCTTGTACAGAAAACTCCTGATCCGGTTCCTTCAGTTGTTTTAGAGCCATCCGTATACCATATCATTGTGTCCGATGTTCTCTTGATCCGAATGTATTAATTTGCCTCTCAATTTATCAAGAAATCCAGATCACTCGGAATCAACTATGATGCCATATTAGCAATTGGCATTTTAAATTTTATACTCTGAACATCATAAATTTACAATAGTAATAGGTATGTATACTTGTGTTGTTGTTTTTTACAAGTCTATGTATATAATTATTGTAGTCCTACTGGAATCAAAATTTACTTACTTGTTTCAATTACATTTTTATGCCAGGCATAATAGCAACATACTGCCTTACTATTCCTTCTATGTTTCTTTTTTAATAGAAATTTACATTTGGCACAGTTGTATTGTAATTACTCTTAGGAGCAAGTCTATTCTCAAAGCTTGCTGATTTTGTATATTAATTTAATATGGATAGTTTCAAAAAGAATTATGTATATGGATGCTAGAGTGGGGAAAAGTATGATGTATAAATACAGTGAAGCCCACCTTACAGACACCTCTCGGAATGGACAATTTTCTCTGGTCGTAACTCAATGATATGGGAAGAAATCTATGCATTTTATCACCCTCTACAATGGACACATCTCTAACAGATGCAGACACCATTTTTAACGAAACAATGGAGTTTACTTTTTGCCTTTTCTGTGACTATTTCTTAATTTTTGTTTTATTACACACACAGAACATTGTTCTTGTGAAAGATCCTGCTTTCCCGGAGTAAAATACAATAAATAAAATAAGTAAATGAAAAGTTGTTTAATTTTTCCCCTATGTCCCTATTTTCTTGAAGAAATTGTTTCCATTACGAAAAGACATACTCTCGATTTTTTCTCTCCACTTAACCTGACAAATTATTTGTACTCTGAAGTTCTTGGGGGGTCTCAAGAAGGTCAGAGATTTTTTGTTTTTGTTTTGAGGAAGGGAGATTCAAAGCGTTATATACAATAACACAACTAATATGTAAAAAAGAGAATCTGATCATAAAACAAATCAATATTTTAAAACATTTTTACATACTTGTTTAAAATTATTTCATATTAATCCATTTATGCTTAGTAGTCTAATTGACCAAATTACTTATTTCAATTAATTATTCTTTTTATGGAAGGTCTTGTTGAGATAAAAAAGTTAGTGTCACGAGCGGAATTCGAAAGCTTCGGCTAATAGGCCATTGCTCCAATCACTCGAGCTGTTATTTGGTCCGAAGGTCGTGGGTTCGAATCCTACTTGTGACACTAACTTTTTCATCTTAAACAAGACGTTACATAAAAAGAATAATTAATTGAAATTTTATATTAATTTTTTAATGTTTCAAATATGAATATGTATTTAGTTTTAAATGCACTTTAGTCCGTATTATGGCAATATTGATTATTGAATGAATTTTGTTCATAAAATATATTGCTTTGTCGCCCACCCTCCCACAAGGGACAATTCTTCGGTACCCAAAGCTGTCCGTTGTAGAGGGATTTCACACTTAAATGTTTAAAAATGTTTCTTTATTAAAACGAGTATCGAGTTTAAGTTTGAATTTCGATTTGAGGATATTATTTAATGAGTCGTATCGATAGAAATATTGTTAAGGTTTCGATGCGACTTTTATCGGACAATCAGATGGTGCCAGTCGCAAGTCCGCAACCAGTAGTCGCGAGTCAGTGAGCCGAAAGAACTCAGCGCCCCGGGTGATCTTCTTGAAGAATCGGTGTCTTCATTCTTCAGAGAACCTGTCTTCAGTCTGCAGTGTCCACAGGAAAAGATCGAATACATACCGCGACCTTTCAATTCGGTAAAAAGACCCCCTGGGGTCCCAAAAAAGAGAGAGAAAAAAAGCTAGAAAGTCTAATCGTAATAGTTAACGTTACATAATTTTGATAACGTCTGTTTGTAAATTGATAATAATTATCTGATTGTCCCTTTTTAAGCCGGCTGTTCGGTCCGGGATGAGAGAGCCGTCGTAGAAGACGATCAGTTTTCCCTTTTTTTCTCTCTCTCTCTCTTCGGGGGACGAAATTCCGGGTCCGTCCCTCGAGTAAGTCGGACGTCGTGAGTTATGTGTACAAATTGGACATGTCGGAGAAAACGGGAAACGACATCGGCCCCGGGGCGGAGAGGCGAGGGACCGTCGTCAGCTTCAGCAGGGAGAAGGACGAGGTGAGCGTCCTCGAAGATGACGAGCTGCAGATCTCACTCGCCCCTTACATCCAGACGTACCTGGCCCACAGCGGTGAGGAATTCGGCTGCTGTGGCCTCTGCCTGCCTGTGCCGTTCGAACGGGCGTCGAGGAGGTCATGGTGGGACCCACGGTTCGACTCGGAGATACTCGAAGGCCAGTACCGCACCAGTTCCTTTGCACAGATCAGACTACGGTTCAGGTGAGCCTTACTGGTAGCAGGACATGCATGTCACTTGCAAAAGTTATCCCGCTGCGCCCTGACATAATGAAACGGTTCCGCTTGTAGTACTTCATCAACCGTTATGTCATGTCGATTGAAGATATTCAAATTGCTTGAAGATCCTTTGCTCAGGGAGTTGCATGAACTGACACAATGACAATTTTTCCAGCTAAACATTTTAAACATATGAAATTTTCATAAATAAATGTTTATAAACAAAAAAAAGCAATTTTTAAGCTTTTTTGTGTTGTACTTCTCAAGGAAAATATAAATCTTAAACTTTCGGTTCTCTATTTGGTATATTTCAGAATCAAGATAGTCTTTATTTCAAGAAAACCCTCACTATTAAATAATTTAATAATTAAATATTAGAATTAGAAGAAAGATTAGAATATTGAGTATGGATTACTTTTGCATTTATATATAGTCACATTTAGTAACTTGGGCATGAATCAACATGAAATCCTGATAACAGAAAATCCTTGACTTTTCTGATTCTGCAAGTTGTGAACTTGGTTGAAAACATGACCAAAGTTCAATTAGATTCAGGTTTGGGCTAAACCAAGAGGTGGATTTCATGTAGTTTGATTTTTATGGATTTTTTTGGAGATGGTGAGATGTGATATGGTGTGTCGTTGGTTTTATGTCATTAATGACACATCACACAGAAGACAAACAGTGCTGAAGACGATCTTAATAAATATGGCATGGTAAAGAAAATGTTTTTCTAAATCTGCATCACACCAGTCTCCATCTCATCATCTCCAAATAATCATTAACTAATGGTCAGAAAACTACACACTTTTACAGATTTTGTCTTCCTAGAATGTCTACTTAAAATATTAAACTGGTTTCAGGCATATAATGAAATTTAAAAAAAAATTAAACGGCATCGGGTTGTAGACATTATAGCTACTGCTCTTGAGTGAAAGGAGTGCTGCTATGGTGCATTCCAAATTGAAAAGCAAACCTTTAATTGAATAAGGCATCTGGATTGCACTGAACACTTAAAATACATTTATTTTATAATGCTTTTATAATATGAATATTAATCAATAGTAGTTCCTATCTAATAGCCAGCCATAGATGCAGGGTTCCCGAAAGTTGTGTTTTATAACCTATCCTGTACACAGTATACACCGCAGTCATTCTTACTCTTCTGATATCCTTACCACGCAAAAGATCGCGATGACCGAGTAGTCATCCAATTGTTGCTTACCACATGAGCTGTTCTGGTTTTGAATTCTGCCATAGCCCATGAATTTTTCATTGTGAATAATCCGAAAAAATGTTGTACAGTAGTTTGACCTTTCGTCCACAACGCTCGGGTAGTTGCACATTAAGCTGTCCTATATGACAGGAATTATTTTACCATTTTACTTAGGATGCTATATTTTGCTCTCATAAAGATCCTGCCATTCTCGTCCATACTTGCCAGACCAATGTCACATCTCTTGAACAATGTTTCAACCAGTGGAATAAATGTAGTAAAAAATGTTGGCATGCCACTATCATCCAGTGAAGGATAACCAGTACTCCCATCTACTGCAATGGTATACCTATTTTTGTCAGTTGATGTTGTCAGATTGGACTATTGACACAGTACTCAAATACATCACTCAAAATACAAGAACTCAATAGATGTTTTGGACTTCTTTAAAAAAAAAAAAAAAAAAAAAAAACGGCTGGGCAAACAGACAAAACTAATTATTCAAAACTAATACTTCATTTACATTTGATATACGGCATCGAATTTTGGAGTTCAACCCAATATTCTGACTTTCAACATATCCAAAAATTTTTGAACCATCGTCATCACTACTTATTTAATATGCTCTTGAAGAAGCTAGCTAAAAGGAGCTCCACAAGCAATTATCCTGTCAGAAACCTTTCATCCTTTCCTAGTAATCTTTGATGTCATCTCGTGACCTCCGAAGTGACAGTGCAAGTGCTAACAAGCAGAAGTGACTACAATGAATAGATCCTCTTAACAAATTAAATTGATTATTAAATTAAAATTAATTACTGTCAATTTAATTAAAATTAAATTGATTTATAATCTTTGCCATCCTTTTTGAGAGAATTATAAATCTTTCCCCATAACTTGAATGGTTGAGTTTTTGTTTATCGAGCCATTCAGCAATTATCCGGTGTGCCTAGTTGTGGTTCTGGTCTCATTGGTCTTTTTGTCATTTTCTGGATAGTAGGTCAGTCTGTTAACGAACAGGAAACGTCCTTCTATACCTACCTCAAGGCAACGCTGCTGTGGTTTCCTAAGTCTATTAGGCAATTCGGCTGGTTTGGGAGACTATCTGACTATATTCATGTACCTTTCATATTCTTCTTAATCGACTCGTTTACACGATTAGAAAAGTAAAATACTTTCTAAGATTTTATTACTAAAATCGGGTCTTGCAATAGTAGAGGTCATCTCACCCCACTTCCTGAGGTTTCGGTGTTTTTCCATTGACAAAGGTTCTAGTTTTCCATTACAGAAGAAAAAATTATGTCATGTACGAGGGGGAAAACATTGAATAGGCTCAATGGGACGCCGCAGACTCAATGTATATGTATTAGAAAAACTTGGCGTTAAATAAAGTAGGTTTAAAGTTAAAGTCAAGGCTTTCAACAAAACATTGATGAATTTAACCTTTTAAATGGTCACATTGAAAAAAAAAAAAAAAAAAAAAATACATAGGTAAATTTAGAAACTTGAAGTAAGCACATATAGAAAAAACAAAGCAGCTGTACCTTCTGACCTAATCAGTTAGATGGACACATTAATCTTTCATCGCTTTAAACATATGAAGAGTCCCAGCAGGGTAGACTGGGTGTACGTTTTTCTCCAGCAGCCTATTGCTAAAAAGTTTATTCTTTAATTTGTTCCCTATATGTGATAATAATTGAACAATTAAAAACAATAGAAAATTATTAATGTATTAATATTAGAAATCTAAATTCATACTTTTTATGTGCACAAAAATCTTGTCAATTAAAGTAATACCAGTTACGCAGGAGGACTTGAAATTCAATTCTTCGTTGGATGTCGTGAATGAGGGGTCAAATTACCTTTTACTCATTACTAAAGTCTGTATTTATATGCATATTATTTTTGCTATTAATACTTAAGATCTTTTAAAATTTTACAACGTGTTCTCAAGCACGGTAGCGAGTTTGAGTCCCGTTTTTTAAGGAAATTTTTTTTATTGTATATAATATGTCTTATGTGTGTTTTGTCTGAGTGCATGTATTTATTAGCATGAATGGCGAGGGGTGAGGGTGAAATATAGAGTCATCATCGCCCCTCGAACGTTGAGAGTGTAAGAGTCGGTGGTCAGGGTCAGTGGCGGAATATTTATAAAACTCCATTGACTCCAATCTAGATTAGCTTGAGTATAGGTCGGTGGTGGAATGTCAAGCACTCCACCGGTCAAGCGGAATGAGTGCATGTAGGGATGTATTTATTTGTATGAATGCAGTGTAAAAAAAAAACTTAAGGCCATCTGATCAGATACACTGATGGACAAATTTAACGCATCACTCAATTTATTTAGTTTAAAATTAAATCTATTATCTTTCTACATTATTTACAAGTAATTAGGATCTATTTTAGACCAAATGAACAGTAAATAATGCTTCATTTACTTCCTTTGATTATTTTTGTACTGATTAATCCAATTTGCACAAAAAGTAGCATTTGCCCTTCCAATCTGCTACGCCTAAAGATTGCTTCCAGTTGATCTTTTTGCTTCTTTGATTTCATTTGATATTATTCTTATTATGAAACTTTTCTTCAATGGCTCCAGACAAGTATTTGTGTCAGGGTTATAACATTGGAGAAAGAATAGAGCCAGAGCAATTTTGCTAGGAGTCTGAAAGTAAATCACTATAATAGGAAGGGTTCTTCATTGCTTCAGAGAAATAGGGCTTCACACTAGAAGTTATAGTCAACCTAGATCTAGAGGCAAGAGAGACCTTAGGTTCATTGGTCTGCGAAAATGAAACATTATGGGAAATGAGATAAGAAATCAAGACAAGCCTGAAATGTTTTGATTTTCCCGAGGACCGTAAGAAGAAGGCTCCAAGAAAGAATCTCAGGGCCCGGCACCCAGCTCGTGGGCCTCTCTTACCACAGCTCAGAAAATGGCCAGGCTTCACACTTGAATATGTCAATTGGACATTGGAAAACAGGGGGTTCACTTTTTAGTTGAGGTGAGATTTTGCCTTAAATCTTAAGATGAATGTAATTTCATATGGAGAAGCTCAATGCTGTATGGTTCCTCAGATGGCATCCCTCTGGGGGTAACATTCGCTTCCATGCCCGCACGGAATTGGTTGTTGTAGAAGATCTCTAACTTCACGGAGGTACTTACAAGACATAATCGAAGAACTTGTAGTGCCATTTGCCCTCCAAATTTGTTATAGGTTTTTTGCTAATGCAGGATTACACCAGGCGCCTTAGAGCATGCATTGTGTGAACCTGAATGAGGTTGGAACTGATGTTTGTTTTGGCCAGCTCGAAGTCCAGATAACACACGTTTTGGGGCCAACCTAAGCAACAAGCGTGGTGGCAAAACCCAAGTCCCCATAGAAAAGCTGGAAAAGGCTGTTCTTGATGAATGGTAAAGAATTCCTCAGGATTTTACCGTAAATCTTTTCCAAGGAATGCAAAGACGTTTAACCGACATGATTCAAGAATTTTTTATTGTCTTTTTTTTTTGGTTCTTTACTCAATAATTAATTCTTTTATCATTAGATAATAATTTTTTTTAATGTCTTATTTTTCAACCAAACCTTTTTTTTGTATGCAAATTACGATTTGTTTAATTTTTTTAACTAATTAATTTTATTTTTAAATTTATTATTCCCTAGCTTAGTCACAACATGGGTTCAAACAAATTTCACATTTTTAACTGGTCCAAATGACTGATTTATCTGACTTAAAAATATCGCATTTGGGTTTGCATAATTATCTTTACATACTTTAATATCTCAGTACTGCTAAGTTATTATTACAGTGGCTTTTGATAAATACATGGATAAATAAATTAATAAATGATGAATAACAAAAGCTATTTACATTAAATAAGTTTTTATAACTGCACAAACAAGTTTACACTATCGCTGTGATCGCTTCAATCAATAAACAGTTCATGGTTTGATACATATTGCCAGTTTTGCTTCCAGATGAAAATTTGATGATCTTTTTACCAAAGAAAGATTATATAGCTCTTTCATAAATGGTTTCCGTAATGTTAGTTCAGCCCCTGACGTAACCGAGTGTTACACGCATACCACTCAGTGTTTACTGAATTTCTCAGCACCTTATTTTGCAGAATTTGGAGTCAGCTTATTTTGGAGGTAAAGAAAACCCCATACTGTAGAGTACTAGTCTGATAAGTGCTTTATAAATAGAAGATTTGCTGTAGGCCTCAGTTTAGCTTTTCGGTTGATCAGGGTGTAAATCATACCCAATCGAACATATCATTCATTTGTTATTCCAGGACTTTTGGTTCAAGTTATCTCCCAGGTACTTGACTGTGCTGTCTTTGGGATTCCAAGGGTTGTTCGTTCTTTCATTATTTAGTTCAGGAGGGTTTGGGACACAGAGACTTATGTATTTCATTCTGAGAAGTATGCGCTGATTTCCTCCAAGGCCACTTGAATGCCAGTTCTCTTATGGTTTTTCAAATAGCATTACCAGCATATGCAGCCGCGCTTACATTTCCAGGATTTGGGAAGTCATAGGGGAAGATATTGTATAGGATTGGGAATGGAACAGATCTTTGTGGTGTGCCAGTGAAGTTTTTTACCGATTATCCAGAAATTGTGAGATGCCGTCTGGTGGGATGTAGGTTTCAGAAAAAATTTTTGTTTTTCAGGCCAAAATTTCGATCTTTATTGAGATCATCTTCGGATTCAGAGCCAGCGATTTACAAACATTGTTTAAACTTGTAGGTTGTGGAAAAAAGTGAATTTATACAATGTAAAAAATACTTCTTTTTTATACTCAATCAAAGTATTTGTACACACTCAAAGTGTTTGTTTTCTGTGTAATTGTGCCATTCTTGCATGTCGTGTTGAGAGTGCCAGTAAAAAATATTTTTCTGAAACCTACATCACACCAGATCGCATCTCACGATTTCTGAACAATCATAAACTAATGGTCACTAATCACCACACATTTGATTTTTTCTGCTGACAAAGCATGGAATCTAAATGGTTTAAAATTTAAGGGTGGGGCATTAATTTTGTTTATCGGTGTATTCATCCGAATCATACCTCCATGGTACAGTGACTCAAATTGTTTTCTGCGTATTTGAAGACTATTGTATAAATATGTATATTAGGAGGATATTACAAATTTGAAACATTTTTGATTACAGAAAAAAAAAAATTAGGTAAGAACACAGGTGGAAAAAATGAGAGCCCAAAATTCAGATATGAGTTAACTTGCCAGGAAGAAAGATATTCACAATCTGACACAATTGAATTCTCATGAAATAATCGTAATATTTTTAGATGCCCCTATTTCCGAAGCTTCTAGGTGAAGTTTTTTACTTTGACGAAAAATACTTTTACTGAAGCAGACAGCTTGTGGAAATTAATACCTCTTTTGAAATTCACAAAAATAGTCTCGTTCTTATTTTCAACCCAGTAAACTTAAAAAAAAAAAAATCCAAAAGTGTAAACTTATGTTATTCTAAAATAGCAAATAAATAAATTTTTCCTTTCAACTCAAAACAGAAATTAGTAAAATACCTGGTGTAATGCAGGAATTATATTACAAGAGAAATAAAAATGATCTGTCAAAAACACTTGATTGACCGAATTCGGGAAAATTAATTAAATGTTAAATGGAAACAAAAACGTTGTCATACAGGGAATCGAAAATCCAGTATATATTTTAATTTGATTTATACTTTTTATGTGAATTGTGGTTTAGATGAAAAATTAGTACCACGAGACTTGAACCCACGACCTCTGGCCTTGAGAAGAAACCAACAGAAATAAGCAGCAAATGTATAGGCTTATGGTTTTTATAATTGATAATAATGAATAATTATTAATAGTAGGGAATTTATTTTTATTACTCTCCCATTTTATTATTAAAACCAATACACACACATAAATAATGTTAACAAATAATGTTAATAAACACATATATAATGTTCGTTGGACGATATAGTTAACAAGATATTTTGTTTTAAATGTTTCAGATATTCTATGGTGTATATGCTTCTTCTATCTATAGTCTGGTGTGGGTACCTGATGGCAGTGGGTGTCTTGGACGGCTCGCAAGAGGATGCGTTTCCACTCGGTGTGATTTACTTTCTTTTTGCGGTATTCTCCCTAATAGTGTTGATATTCACGAGGTCCCTCCTCTACCGACAATACATCCTGCCGGTGTCTGTCTTCATATCGCTGGCCATGTGCCTGCTGTCACTGGCGTCAGTGAGCCAGTCGCCCGTACTAAGCCCGGCGAGCGACTTTGCGATATCCATCGAGATTCTGATGATAATCTATACTGTGATACCGTTGCCTTTGTATGCGTGCGTGATAATGGGGGTGACTTATTCTGCCCTTTTTGAAATTCTTGGTATGAGGTACGCATTGCCTGTAACGATACTCTGCCATGTTTGTGTTCATTTGATTGCCCTTCACATCTTGATCATGACGAATGTACGAATGCGTGGGACTTTTATGAAAGTAGGACAATCGCTTTTAGTAAGAAGACAGCTAGAGATGGAAAAACAACTGAAGGAAAAAATGATTCTTTCTGTAAATTTTTTTTCTTTGATTGTTTAAATGAAAAAATCAGAGTATAATTTGTGTTTTTTTATTTTAGGTCATGCCGCCAAAAGTGGCAGAGTGGTTGATGGAAGAAGGCGAAGGAAATTTTAATCCTTCCGGGATCGACTTAATACGTGGCTTCCGCCCCTTTAATATGAACTGCATGAAGGTAATTAAAACAAAAAAAACTTTCTTCTCAGTTTCAAGCAATTTTATTTTAGGATGTAAGCATATTGTTTGCTGATATCGTCGGTTTTACAAGGATGTCTTCAAAGAAAACGGCTTCCGAGTTGGTAACTGTTTTGAACGAGTTGTTCGGCCGTTTTGACGACTTATGTGCACTTAACGGCTGTGAGAAAATCGCAACCCTGGGAGACTGCTACTACTGTGTGTCTGGCTGTCCGACACCGAAGCCTGATCACGCGCAGTGCTGCATCGAAATGGGATTAGGTGTGTACTCTTGAAATATAACAAGTCCGTTTCAAAAGGTGTAGGTATATTATTTCGAAGCCGATTTTAAAAGGTCGGGTGTCGGACTTCTTCAGTTGAGACCTTGACATTTTACCGGATGAGTTTGTGGTACAAGAAAAAAGGTAGACTCATTTAAAGACAAATAGTTCAGAATGTGTAAATGAGACTGGTTGGAGATCAAACCGGTTCTGCCTTGATTCATCCTCTCTAATATGTTGACCTTTCAAAATTTAGAACTGCCTTAAATGTTGTAGAATTTTTTTTCTAACATTAAACATCAAAATAAAACGCAGTATTTGAAAAAATGCCAAGTTATTTCAATAATCATTAACGTTTAAGTTTTCTTTCTTTTTATGACTTTATAATCTGACATATCTTTCAAAATGCAGGCCAGTCGCAACCTTTAATTGCATTTCATTAATATTTTTGTAAGCTAGTTTTAAATACAATGCACACTCAGTTTGCTACATGTATTTAAATTAGTATGATTATCTGGGAAAAAAAAAAACCAACAAATATTACAAACAAAACATATTATATTTACGAATTTTGTGGTCCGCTTGACCAAGTAATATCTTACAATTAATTAAGGTTTTTAGTTGAGTTAAAAAAGTTAATGGCACAAACAGAATTCGAACCCACGATCTTCAGCTAGATACGCTGCTGCTCTACCATTCGATCCACTCGGGCACTAACTTCCTATCTCAACCCCGCCTTTTTTGGGTTTCCCTCATTCGCCTTTTTTATCTCAACGAAAATTATTTATTAAGTAATATATATTAATTGGTCAAGCAGACCATGACACTAATGAATTTAATAAGTTTGGAATGAAGTATACCCTTCACTAAAGCTCTCCGTGGCCATTTGCCAGAAGAATCCAATCTGATTACACATTTGAAAAATAGCAAAAAGGAGGGAAAATTCAAAAGGTCCAGTTGATATGGGAAGTTAGTGTCCAAGTGGATCGAGGTCACGATAGCTCAAGTGGTAGAGCAGCGGTGTATCTAGCCGAAGATAAGATCGTGGGCTCGACTCCTCCTGCTTGTGCTATTGACTTTTTTTTATCTCAACAAAAAACTTTAATTAATTGTAATTGCATATTATGTTGAACTTTCATACTGATCAAATATACAAACCAAAGAGACTGAAAATTGATTAATGATGTAATGTTTTATACTCACTTATAAATCTTAATTTTTAATCCTCGGATACATTTGAGTTGTGTACTGGATATGTCATAGCTAGTTTTAGCACAATTATTGATTTCACATTATTCAGCCATTGAAGGTCATGATGACAACTTTCTGGACACTATTTCTTCTAAGTTCCGCCATTCCTTGAAAGTTAGCGATGAGACAAGGGCCAGGAGATTTAAAAATTTCCTTTTGCATCTTTTCAGGTTAGGAAGTATTACCTGCCTACAATTTGTAGAAAAACAAATACAAGAAAGAATGAAAAATTCCACATCATCGTGTGTGCTCCAACGATTAATGAAATACATTTTTAAAAATTATTATTATTATTTCCAAATGCTGAGTTCAAACCCGATCGTTTTTTAGTTACGTAACGGAATCTATTTGTAGCCGTAAAAACGGGATTGTGTGATGATGATCGCATTCCAAACCAAGAATCAGATAGTTCAGTTGATAGTGATATCATATTTTTGACTGTAATACGTATCTGATGAATCATACACGGTTGATAAAACATATCACTTTAAATGGAAGTTGCAGATTAATAATTGATATATATATAAAGCATGATCTCATACAATGTAAAATATTCATTTATATGCTTAATATTTTCCTATGTTGTTAATTAAATAATTATATAAACGACCATAAAAACATTTGAACATTGACACGTTGAAAAATAAGCAACAAGGCTAATTTGGATTGTGTTGCTAAGTAAACAGTTGAAAAATGAAAACATGATAGTTGCATGCAATACAGAATCAGTATTTTTATTATTCAGATATCGTGAGATGCGGTCTGGTGTGAGGTAGGTATCAGAAAAACATTTTCTTTATCGTGCGTTTCGATCTTTTATTGAGATCATCTTCAGGGCCTGGGATTTACAAACGTAGTTTACATTAAGAAAATACATATAGAATGTGGAAAAGTGAATTTATACAATGCAAAAAAAATATATTTTAAATTCCATCAAAGTATTTCTACTCACTCAAAGTGTTTGAATTGTCAATGGCACAATTACACAGAAGACAAACACTTTGAGTGAGTAGAACATACAGTACTACATTTGTTAAATGTAAACTATGTTTGTAAATCCCAGGCCCTGAAGATGATCTCGATGAAAGATCAAAACGTTGGCACGATAAAGAAAATGTTTTTCTGATACCTACATCACACCAGACCTCATCTCACGATATCTGAATAATTATCTATGAACGGTCACTAATCTCTACACATTTCTGTATTTTTATGTTTGTTTTAAATAGGAATGATAAGAGTAATAGCTCAGTTTGACCGGGAAAAAAAGGAGGATGTCAATATGCGAGTCGGAGTGCACACTGGGACTGTACTTTATGGAATCGTAGGGCGAAGGAGATTTAAGTTTGACGTTTGGTCTAACGACGTCTCTCTTGCCAACAAAATGGAATCGACTGGAAAACCTGGCCGAGTGCACATAACCCAAGCGACTAAAAAGTTCCTTAATGATATTTACGTTCTAGAACCTGGGGAATTGTATGAAGGTAAATTGTATATAATCCAATTTAAAGAATTTTCCTAATTTAATTTGTATATAAAAGGTATGGAGACGTATTTTATTGTGGATCGAAAAGACAGAATAAAATCAGCGAGCAATTTGGACCAAATTGTGATCAACACGGTTCAAAGCGACCCGTCGTACGAGACAGCCCTTGCCTCACAGTCAGAGTCGCTTGTGACGGCCAAGTCACAAGAGAGAAACGGCATGGTCACGCCGAACATCAACTGCACCGTATCTCCTTTCGAGGCAATATCAGACGCGCGGGTCTTCTCCGAGAGCACTGGACTCAACTCCTCACCGTCACCACCACCCAGCATTCCCAGGCTGCTTTGCCTTTCCGAAAAACTTTCTGACACCAAGGCTACTTCGTTACCAGAGGTTTTCGCCTCGGAAATGCAGTTAATACCAAAATCGAGACCGTCCCTGATGGGCAGTGGACCACTTGTACTGAAAAAAAATGCCCCTCAATGGAGATATTCTCGACTTAAGCTAAACACACACAATTCAGGTAAGAGCAAGGATTGAATTTATGTAAATAATCTATCAAAAAAAAAAAAATAAATAAAATAAAATAAAACTATCTAAATGTACTGTAAGCAGCACAAATGATCTACACCCTAAGTGAAGTATTTATAGCTTAGTTCAAATTTATTTATGACAATGTCACGCTGCCCTGAAGAAGGTCTGTAATGAAGGTCGTAAACCGGTGAAGTTACAATACTCTCTTCTTTGTGATTGCATCCCTGATCTGTAACAAATTGGTCTTATTGTAAATGACCCTAACCAAAAGTACTCTCCACTCCATCAATTTCTGCCTACCTTTCTTTCTCTTTGCTTTCTATCGGGTTGTCCGGAAAATAATGCAGGATTTTGGTATTAAACAAAAAAAAAAAAAAGAAACTAGTTACTTTAAAGCAATGTTCTTTAATCAAAATAATTTCCCATACTCTCAATACATTTCTTCCAACGTGTTGGTAACTTATTAATTCCGTCTGAGTAGAATTCAGAATTTTTAGAATTGATAAAGTCAATAAATGCATTTTCCAGTTCCGTTTGATTTTTGAATATTATGTGTTGTAAGTAGTGGTCCAGGTGTCTAAAAAAATGGTAGTCAGTAGGCGAGAGGTCCGGAGAGTAGGGTGGGTGAGGCAAAGTTTCATAGCCAAGCTCCAATAATTTTTGTGAGGTTACACGTGACACATGTGGTCGAGCGTTGTCATGCAACAAAATGGGCCCTTTCCGATTGACCAAAGAGGGCTTCATTACTGCCAATTTCTGATGCATAGTATTAATTTGGTTACAGTATGATTCAGCATTGATGGTTTCGCCAGGATTTAAGAAGCTATAGTGTATTAAACCAAATGAAGCCCACCATACCCTAACCATTACCTTTTTTTGATGAGTTGGGGGCTTTGGAAAATGTATTGGAGCTTCTCCTTTGTCGAGCCACTGTCCAGAACGTCTAGTGTTATCGTAGAGAATCCACTTTTCGTCACATGTAATTTTTTCGATTTTTTTGGCGATCGTGTGGAACCCAATTTTCGAGTTTTTTCACTTTTCCAATCGCCTTGAGGTGGTCAGCGATGGTCGTTTTACTGACTTTGAGTTGCTCTGCAAGTTCTCGAACAGTTGTTTTGGGGTTTTCTTCCACCACTGATCGCAGAACATCATCATTAAGAGAGGAAGGCCTTCCACGACCTTCTTCATCTTCAAGGCTGAAATCTCCCTCCCGAAATTTTTTAAACCACCTTTGCACAGTGCACTCATTAACACAACCCTCGCCCCAGACTTGGTTAATGTTTCTAGCCGTTTGGGCTCCGCTTCGGCCGAGTTTAAACTCGTAAAAGAAAATCGTACGAAATTCTCGCTTTGACATTATAAGGATGACTGAATTATTTCCAAGTAGCGGAATGCTACAGAGGTAAACAAACAATATCATTTGGAAGAGGATTAATAAGTGTGGACATTCATACAAATGAGTAATCCTGTAAATGTAAACAGAATATTTTATATAGATTTTTTTTAATGAAAACTTAAAATCCTGCATTATTTTCCGGACAACCCAATAGACATTGCTCATCTTCTTTGCCTTGATTCAGGTCTCGGCTCTCCTTGGTCCACTGCCTCCTTGTCTCTTGGGTTTTCCTTACTGTCAAATTTTCCACACACAAGTCCAAAATTGTTATTAAATACATAATACAAAAAGACTCAATATTTACAATTTAATAAATTCACTAGTTTCGTGGTCCGCTTGACCAAGTAACAATTAAGGTTTTTAGTTGAGATAAAAAAGACAGTGGCACAAACAGAATTTGAACCCACAACTTTGACTTGATACGCCGCTGCTCTACCACTTTACCACACGCTCGATCCACTTGGACACTAACTTCCCATCTCAACCCCACCTTTTGAATTTTCCCTCCTTTTTGCCATTTTTCAAGCACCCTAATGGGTGACGATAGCTCAAGTGGTGGAGTAACGGCGTATCTACTGAAGATCATGGGTTCGAATCCTGCTCGTACCATTGACTGTTTTTTATCTCAACTAAAAACCGTAATTAATTGTAATTTACAATTTAATTTAATTGTGCATTATCGTATGATATCTTCATGTTATCTTTGGGTTGATGAACCTATAATTTGATCCTTTCTGATCGTCTTGATCTACCTACCCTCGTTGTACTGGACCACCTGAAAGTCACCCCAAACAATAATTCAATGCTATAAATCAACATGGCTTGGCCGAAAGGGTGAAACCATCAGATTGACCAAAGGAAAAACCGAAAGCGCAGACAATGCTGATGGATCTTTCCAACATGCTTTGGCACATACAAAACAATTTTATTAACATATGATAAATGCTCTCCGCCGCTTATAAAAGCGGTTAGTTTCAATATCAGACAATTTTGCAAATCTGAGCAAAGTTGCAAAAAGCACGTCCTTCGTCCAGAAAAGAGCAAGGGGGCTTGTGGATGTGATAGATTTTAGACTAGAATTTGTTTTAAAATGTTCCCACAAACTACAAAAGCATCTCATGCAACTTACATTTCATACATCAAGTTGAAATTAAAAAAAAATATATCTTTCAATGATTGACTTATTTCAATGTTCATGATCTCAATAAACTGTTTTCTACTACCTTTAATTTGTTATTCCTTGTCATCAAAATTTGTTTTTGGTTTTGCTAGATATTGAAAACGGAAAACTACAACAAACGTACAATAGTATAGATTCTGAACCATCACCTATGGATAAGGTAAACCAAAAGTGTATTTATTTGCGAATAATATGGATCGTAGTATGGTCAATTGGATGAAAACAAATTCAGTGATATCTGTCGAGCTTTCCATCTATTTTAAGATCATCACAAGGGAAAAACAATCTTAAAGATATCTACAAATTGACATAATTCAATTTTTTTTAGCAAATGTTTACTAATTTCTTTGAACATGATCTGATCCCAATACTACCAAAGATTTCTATTTTTATCCAATTGGCCCTAAAAAGATCCATGTTATTTGTAAGTAAAAAAGTGATCTGTAACTTCTTTTTATTGGTACTGTAATTTTGTAATTTTTATTTTTGTAGACTATTAGCATACAATTGGAAGTTCCTAAAGACGAGCTGAGCTTTTGTCACTCTCTAAACAGCAGAAAGGACTCTGGGATAAGGAGTAACAGTCGGAGAAGCAGCATCCAACAGCAGGTACTTCTAATTTAACAAGGAAAAAAATGCCTGCTATAGGGATTTTGTGACTATTTCCATTTCCATTGTTTATTCTTTGATGTTGAATGTGACTTGCAGTTGTATGTTATGAACGGTATTACACAAGGCGAACTCCTGAATCATAGAGTTAGCGGCTATTACACATCAAGTCAATCGTCCCTGAACAACTCAGACAAAGGTACCTTTTCCCAATACACAATCAACCTTATCCTTCTCCTTCTTTAAACTCATGGCCCGTTTTATAATTTTTCCAGACACAAAAGGCATCAAGTTACCGAGTCCTTTAACCGAGTCCTTTGGAGCATGTTTTCAAAAGATCAGAAAACAGTCAGATCTGCAACTGATTCGTTGTGTACAGGTGTGTTGTCTGGAGTATTATTATGTTTTTGTCTCTTTGTCCCACTTTTCTTCAATTTATCAATTTAATTTGTTTTTCTGTAAAAAAAAAGACTATTTGTGTGTACTATTGTATTATGTTGTATGATTGTTTTGATATATTGCTGTCGAGTTGTCATGTGTCCCAAGATATGCATTCTTGTTAAATGTATTGGCCAATGTGAGTTTTAGGTTATAAGAAAATTTTTTTTCACCGTCATTTTTTATATTTGTAATTTATAAATGATTAATTTTGAAATCTGATTAGGTTTGTATATTTCACTTATTTAAGATTTTGCTAAAAAATTGCTGAAAATTTTTGATCATGTCGTTCTGGAACGACGTACATAAATGGGGAAGGTCAAGTTAGGTAAACCAGCAATGTATATGTTTACCCACTGTGTAATTTATGTAAAAATTGACTAATTGTATATTTCTGCTTACTAATCTTTAATAAAATAAAAAAAATAAAATAAAATAAAACAAAAAAATACTAAAAGGAAGTAGTATGGAAATGAACAAAAAATGAAATATACCTTGTATTTACTTGAAATTTATTATTATCTATCAATTTTTTTGTGGCAATTAAACATAATTAAGGTGGCATTGGTAGTCACAATGATTTCAGCATTACACGACACTCAACACTATAAAGTCAAGGGTCTTGGGTTCAAATCCAGTGGCCTTACATTTGAGCCCAACATACATACAATTTTTTTTTCTTTTCAAAATACCAAAGTTAAACCATTATTTCTTATATATCTGTACATAAATTATGTTTTTAAAGCTTATTATTAAAATAAATAAAATCTGACTGTGGTCTAAAAATATTACAATTATTTACAAATTTGTTAATTTACTACTTATTGGCAATTTTTACAAAATGCTTAAATATTTACGAATTATTTACAGGGGTGATGGTGACGGCAGTGGTTTAGGCTTTTGACACGGTGCTCATCATTGTACACCTGTCGTCCTAGATTCGAATCCAGCCACCTTACATTTGAACCTGACATATTTATAAATGAACATTTTTCAAAATACCTGCTCCGTGAAGATTGACATGACCTCTGCTGTTGTGAACCCTCGGGGGGGGGGGGGGG
>CM077104.1:30542616-30609135 GCA_039619505.1 Cimex hemipterus | reverse complement strand
GATAAAAAGAAAGTACCAAACAAAAAATTGTGTGTGAGGCCAAAAAAAACAAAAAGAAGAAATTAGGACTGTACTACTAGATCAGGGGTGTTCAACTTGAACTGCTGGTGATCTACCTCAATATTTTTAGACTACTTTCGAACGACTCTGACTTTTCTTTGACAAGTGCCGCGCGTTCCTTTGATAAAGCCACCTTTTGCCGCAGGCAGTGTTATTTTATTACGTAATACATTTTTGTAGTTTAGTTACCTACCTACTTATTAAAAAATTTTTTCTTCTCGAGATCTACTCATAAAGCACTCGGGATCGACCGTTTGAGCACCCCTGTACTAGATTATAACAAAATGAAAAGTATTTTTGAGAAAGAAAAAAGATTAACCATCAAGAGAAATGTGTTTCACAGTGATATGATAAAAAGTACCTTTTTTTTCTCAAAAAATCCTCCCCCCCCCATTTTGTTTTAAAAGGTCAAATTGAAAAACCAATCTTTGACGGAGACAAACCAACACCCTTCAACTGCTTCAAAAAATGGGGGTTTTCTAGAAGAGGTACATCGTTCTGGAATGGATCATTCCAGAACAACATCTGTAATGAATATGTTAAACAAATTGTTTAAAACACAAAAATGAAGCAAGTTATATTTATTAGAGTAAAACATAAAAAACTTAAAATAAATCAACAAACAGTTAAAGTACTACATCTCTGTTGTTATTGGGTTGTCCGGAAAATAATGCAGGATTTTAAGTTTTCATTAAAAAAAATCTATATAAAATATTCTGTTTACATTTACAGGATTACTCATTTGTATGAATGTCCACACTTATTAATCCTCTTCCAAATGATATTGTTTGTTTACCTCTGTAGCATTCCGCTACTTGGAAATAATTCAGTCATCCTTATAATGTCAAAGCGAGAATTTCGTACGATTTTCTTTTACGAGTTTAAACTCGGCCGAAGCGGAGCCCAAATGGCTAGAAACATTAACCAAGTCTGGGGCGAGGGTTGTGTTAATGAGTGCACTGTGCAAAGGTGGTTTAAAAAATTTCGGGAGGGAGATTTCAGCCTTGAAGATGAAGAAGGTCGTGGAAGGCCTTCCTCTCTTAATGATGATGTTCTGCGATCAGTGGTGGAAGAAAACCCCAAAACAACTGTTCGAGAACTTGCAGAGCAACTCAAAGTCAGTAAAACGACCGTCGCTGACCACCTCTTTGGTCAATCGGAAAGGGCCCATTTTGTTGCATGACAACGCTCGACCACATGTGTCACGTGTAACGTCACAAAAATTATTGGAGCTTGGCTATGAAACTTTGCCTCACCCACCCTACTCTCCGGACCTCTCGCCTACTGACTACCATTTTTTTAGACACCTGGACCACTACTTACAACACATAATATTCAAAAATCAAACGGAACTGGAAAATGCATTTATTGACTTTATCAATTCTAAAAATTCTGAATTCTACTCAGACGGAATTAATAAGTTACCAACACGTTGGGAGAAATGTATTGAGAGTATGGGAAATTATTTTGATTAAAGAACATTGCTTTAAAGTAACTAGTTTCTTTTTTTTTTGTTTAATACCAAAATCCTGCATTATTTTCCGGACAACCCAATATTTTTGAATGACTGTGATACACCAGGGGATAGTAATAATAAAAATAATTTAATTTCATGTCTGCTCTTAATCTAATAAACTAAAAATTCATCTAAAACAAATAAAAATGCCTTATAGCACATTTACAAGAAACATGGTTAATGATTGTTGGGACAGATGGGACATGACAAAAAATTTCTACTTTATTATTATTTATTAATTTTTTTTACAGAACTGGTTTGATTAATGAGTTGGATGTTTTTAGGATAACAGTAAATCAGAAAGGAGTTACTTTGTGAGCCCACCGTTGAAGAGATGGAGCCTCCTTTTTAAGCAGGGTGAAATGGAGAAGGAATATAGGGAAAAAGCTCATCGGACGGCACCGACCGGACCGAATAAGACCAGAACTCTTGCCACTGCTCGTTTTAACACTTATTTTGACATTTCTGTGTCTTTTATTGTCAGTATGAAACTTTATAAAATTATTTATTTTTTTATAATATTTTTTTTCTCATGATAGGTGTTTACATCAATATCGTTATCAATGTTTCTAACCTTCCCATTCAACATCCCTTGGATGACAATATTTCTTATATTGATGAGCGTCCAGCTGATTGTTATGTCTCTCTGTATCCATTCGATAGTGAAGCCGATTTTGATAAGGCAGCTGAGGCCGCTTTTGAATTGGTATTCGTGGCATACAATCGGTGCCGTATTGGTGTCGCTACCGATCATAGCCGTTTTGATTAATTTTAACCAGTCGACCGTTTCCAAAGACAATTTGTACAACTATAGCTACCTCATTTTTATTGGCATGGTGCATTATTGTAATTTCACACAGTTGAACTGCTGGATGAAAAGCAGCCTCGCGACTCTTGGCGCACTAATCTATCTCATCCTAGTCACAAATACTGTTTTGCAAAATCCGGCGCTTGTCAATGTTAACAGCACAGGGAATTTCATGACCGAGAGAAACTTCTCTTTCGTAACGCCATCTTCTTTCGTCTCTGGTGAAGAAAATTTCAGGAGGAAACGAGAGAGTTCAATTGATATCGGACTTACGGACTATCTAGCTGATAACGATATTGTAAAGAAACTAGAAAACACACCAGTCACTGAAACGGCTGCCACAGAAGAGCCTTGGCAAATGTTTAATTTTTCGCCGAAGCATAAAAACATGCTGAGAAGCGAGTCTTTTCTAATAGAAATCTACTTGGATATTTTCTTTCTGGCTTTGCTCGTCTGGTTTTTGAATCGGGAGTTTGAAATCAGCTACAGACTAAGCTTCCACGGAAATGCAGTTGCGGCGAAGGACAAAGCCAAAGTGGAGGCTATGAAATTGCAAGCGGATCTTTTAGTTGAGAACATCATCCCCAAACATGTCGTGGACCACTTAAAAACAACAGCCTGGTAATTTGTAATCAATGTAAAATTTATGACATACCTACAATTGTATATTTTTTTATAGCTATTCTGAGGATGTCAAAGATGTGGGTGTAATGTTTGCCAGTATAATTAATTTTGGAGACTTGTATGATGAGTCATACATGGCTGGAAAAGAATATCTTAGGATTTTGAATGAATTGGTGAGTAAACATTTTAAAAATGATCACTTATTAACTTTTTGCTATTTTAATAAAACCAGATAAAAATGAAACATTTATTGGATAGTACAATATGCACTAAGATCTTGTGTAAAAATATTGGGCTTCTTTGACAAAAAAAAAAAAAATGCAACTAAATAAAAACAGCCTTCATTCAATTAACAAAAAAAAAAAAAAAAAAAAAAAAAAAAAAAAAAACAATATAATGTAATTATTCAGATATCGTGAGATGCAGTTTGGTGTGATCTCACGATATCTGAATAATTATCTATTAACGGTCACTGATCTCTACACAATATAATGTAATATAAAAACAGCATACTTGGGGTGTATAAAAAAAAAAGGCGGGCAAAATTTCTGTCTTGTTTCATTGTAATTGAAGTTCATTTTTTTCTAATACTATTTGCTGATTTCCTTCAGGTGAGTGATTTTGATGATTTACTCAGTCAGGAACGATTCCACATGGTCGAGAAAATAAAAACAATAGGATGTACATACATGGCCGCTTCTGGGTTGAACGCTTCTCAGAGGCAGGCGAACAGCAACGAACATCTTCGCCAGCTGATGGAGTTTGGGTTTGCGCTCCAGTCTGTCATCGACAATTTCAATAATCATTTATTGGGAGTCAAACTCATCCTTCGGTGAGTGTAACGAATGTTTTATAGATTTCATTTAGTTAATTAATTTGGTTGCAGTGTTGGCTTCAACTATGGCGACGTCACCGCAGGTGTAATAGGAACGACAAAGCTCTATTATGACATATGGAGCGATGCTGTTAATATTGCGAGTAGGATGGACTCGACCGGTGTTGCCAACAAGATTCAAGTACCTGTCAGCTGTATTCCTGTGCTTTCTCAGTATTACGAATTCGAACATCGAGGGACCGTGTTTGTCAAGGGTAAGGACAACATGGATGTTTACCTTGTCTCCGGACGAAAGGAAAGCGACGACCTGCCTTATATCGAATCAAAAAACGAATCCGACAGACTAACAAGTCAATGAGTCATATTTATTTATTGTTTTGGATATAATCTGGAACTGAATACAATTTTAATTTTGACATCGCATTTGCTCAAAAGCTTTCAATTCTTTTGCATGCTTACTGTGATAAAATGACCTGTTTCAAGGTGAAATTGATATTTTAGACAAATACTCTGATAAATATGTTTAATTGTTTTATCGTGATGAAATGTTATTTATAAAGCTCCTTTAAAAATTGTTGACATGGATCAAATACTCGGTACAATTAGCAGAATCAGTTTGTATTCAGTTCTTGTCACCAACAAAAAATGTTCCTTGACAAATTATTTTGTCGGTACTTTAATATATAAGCGAGAAAGCAAAAAATTTATTTACATTTTTGTTTGGTATAATTTTATTTTTAAAATTTTTAATTTGTTCAAATCTGCTATGTCATGCTTGAACTATTTAGTATTGTACAAAGCTGTTGAATCTTGTGGAGTCGCCTATTTTAGGATATTATAACAAATCTTAGACTGTGATTTGCCTAACTTAGAATTGAGTTGAAACCCTGATTCTATGGATGATTTTTAGAGACCACATCACAAAAACCAAATTTTTACAATTTTTAGAATAGTCGGACTTTTTTGTAAAATCATAAAATTGTGTAATAGGGCACAAATCTGGAAATGTTTATTTTAATTTTTGCAAGTCTGTTCATATGTTGTTTTAAAAAAGTTATTTTTAAAGCCATTTTTGACAGAAAGTAAGACGTAACTGACTGGGCCACCTTATTTATTTTATTAGCAAAAGAATAAAATTGTAATTTAAAAAATATCACACTGTAGCTGGGATTCCTGAATCCATAATATCAAGATGGGCGAAATTAAATAATATTTTATAGCAACTATATGTTACTACTTTTATGAGTTTCAGGTTAATGTTTTCAAAGGAACTGTCCTCCCAAGAGCTAAGGGAAAACAGCCTTCTTCAATATTGAGTTATTTCTTGTGAAGGAAATTTCCTTGGTCAAAAAAAAGAAATTTAAATTAAATTTGACAACAATCACACACACTCATACACCCCCACGCCCACTCTCTCTCACTCTCAGGATCACTTAAAAATCAAATAACTTTTAATTTTTGAGCTTTTAAGGGATAAAATTTCCTCAAAAAAATGTGTAAACTTTTTAATATTACATTTAATTCTTTAACTTCTTTATTGTAGATGAATATTACGCGAGATTAAGTAATTCTTTTTACAAAGTACAGAGTTGATATATAGATTTTTTCCATTTTTCTTTCTTGTCTGCAGACATCATTCTCTCATAAACCATAGTCTTGCTATAATATTTATTAATAAATTAGACATAAGTTATAAATTTAATTAAAAATTTAAAATTTGTAAGTTAACGGAGAATTTTAATAAAAGTGAAAAACGAAATTTCAAGTTTATGGTTGAGTAAACTGCGCACAATAGCTAATAAAGCGTTTATTTTACTTTAATGTAGCTAACAATAAACCAAGTAGTCAGCTTTTCAACCGTATATCATCTTGTTTACATAAATTATACAATTACCCCAAAATGAACTTTTTTTAAACAATAAAAACTATTTTTGATAATTTTGACATCACATTTTAATACTGTGATTACTTTTGTTTTTGAGCATTATAAAATAATAGTAGATTTAACCGAGTTTAAGGCAGATTCGAGGAACCGTGTCACTGCTTTGAAGAAAGAATATTTAAATTTGGTATTCTTGATGATTTGCGCTGGCCAGTCTGCGCCCAGTGTTTCCATTTCTCCTTAAACACTGTTAATTAATTTTTTGTACTTTTTAAAGTTTACTTTCTCTATTTACCAAAGATACATTTGGGTGAAAACGTTTTAAATTTAATTGCAGTTCCTTTTTTCATCTTGAAATTTATGATATTGCAAAAATCCACATAAAACAAATTTCTAGATCTGTGCCTATTGCTGTCTCCAGATATTTTTTTAATTGTATGCAATTTCATTCAAATATTTCCTATAGATTTTTTTTCCCTATATCGATATTGCTCTGAAATGCTGTCAAACTTTTTACCCTTTGATAATTTTAAGAAACGTTCTTTTGCGACTTTTTATAGTAATATATCCATTCAAAATGCTCTATTTTTGCTTGAGCGGTATATATATATATATATAAATATAAATTTGTACACGTACTGTTGAAAAGATTTTGTATTTTATAAGCAATTTAGCGTTTAAGTAAACTGTAGCCTGATTTAACAATGGGTGCGAACATTGTGATAAACCGTTTGATGTTATGACAAGTGGGACAGAAACTTGTATATAGACAAAAGTGAGAGAAAAAAAAACCCAGGTTGTTAACCTATATATTTTAACATTAATTACTGGAATGGTATTTGATAATAAGAAATTGTTAAATTAAGCTCGCAACTAGCTGTATATCTTGCCTTACTGTAATTTTAGAAAATTGTCAATTAGGAAAAAACAAAGTGGTATTGATAATTGTTTTAATTTGAGAGTGTAATATGGATGATATTAATCGCTTACAGATGCCTTACTGTGCCTGATATGTATCACCTTTGAGCTTGCATTTGGCTCTCTTCTTTTTTAAAAGCTTGTTTCACATCCTTAGTTCTTAATTACATTCCTCTAAGCATCACTCCTAAATATATATAGATATGTTTTAATTTTATCTGTCTTTGTTGTATATAAGAATCTGTGTTTGTCCTTGTAATATAGATTTATTTTATTTGACATTACAATTTTACAAATACGATATTAATGAGAGAAATTATAACAGAATACAAAGTTATTTTCACCTATTTAAAATCTCTGTATTTATTAATGATTAATTTAATTATCTTATTGAATTTTATTTATTTGTGTAAATTTAATTAATGACTATTCATACAAAAGTGATATTTTTCATTGACACTGAATGAGAATTTTTAAATAGCCTTTCTTATAAATAGAACGATTACAATTTTTAAATGTAACTGAATTCACTTAAAGAATGTGTTTTTCAACAAAGAACAAATAATATTTAGAATGCAATTATTGTTCCTAAGCAAAAATCTAATCTTTAAAAGTGCTTTATAAACAAATCACTTAACTGTGCCATAAAAAAATCGATAGTTTTATCAGAACGACTTGCCTGTTTATTAATCCTAGTTAATTGATATTATTTATAGTTGTGTTATGCGTGAATCGTCGTAATTTCAAGTGAAATTAAGAGAATGCTCAATAACGAATGACGAGGCCTAAACGTTGAAACGACAGATCGAATATTATATATTAAATGCCAAATGAAATTGGTTTATAACAGCTTTAGATGTTTATATACAATTTTTTCATATTGTATTTATAATTTAAAAGAAAAATTATTTTTTATTTAAAAAAATGTTGTAAATGCTCTGATAATAAAGTTTGGTAATTATTGTATATGTTCTAATTCATTTGTGCGATACGAATATTTTTGTATGTTTTTAGCTCTAGCTTTTTTTTTTCTACTTATCTTCCATCATCCTACCATCAGAAATGTACATTCAGATACATTGATGATGAAAAGCCAAAATGGCGTACAGACCAACACAGCGTAGGAAAAATAATTGGTGACAGCTAATTCATTCACTTTCGTGGTCCGCTTGACCAATTAGTACATTACATTTAATTAAGGATTTTAGTTGAGATGAAAAAAAAAGTTAATGGCACGAGCGGGATTCAAACCCACGATCTTCGGCTAGATACGCTAATTCACTACCACTTGAGCTTGAGCTATCGTGATTCATGACCTCGATCAACTCGGACATCAACTTCCTATATCAACCCCACCTAATGAGTTTTCCCTCCTTTTGCCATTTTTCACTAAAGCTCTCCGTCGCCATTTCCATCGTCGTAGAGAGTCCAAACTGGAAAAAGGCAAAAGGAGGGAAAACTCATTAGGTGGGGTTGATATAGGAAGTTGAGCAGCGGCGAATCTAGCCGAAGATCGAGTGTTCGAATCCCGCTCGTGCCATTAACATTTTTTCATCTCGACTAAAACCTTGCAATTGGTGACAACCAAAATTGCAGGTTCGTCAACCTGCAGACAATACAAATAAATTTAACAATAAAACTTACGTATTAGACCCACTACCGATTTTCTGTCGGCCGACTTTTGTTGGACACTTCCTTTGCATCGTTTTATTTGAGTGTGCGCACCCAATTTGTCTGATACTTGCTCTACTAAACAATTGGATACACTGCCCAATTCCAGTTCCAACCTAAAAGTGGGCCAACTATCAGCAGAATGGGAGGAAAGGTTCATTCTGGCTTCATTTGAATTCGACATTCCAGCTATTTACGTAATTGTCTGATCTCTCTAAAACAATTTATCAAAGCACTGGCATGTACAAGGATCACATCAAAATTAGTCAGTGAATGCATCCAAAATCTCGAAAACCTGGGAAAACACAAGAAGGTAACGGTATCCTGGGTGCCAGGGCACAGGGGAATTTTGGGTAATGAAGAAGCAGACAGACTGGCCAGAGGAGGATCCGCAAGACCATACATAGGCCCCGAGCCTATCCTTGGGATATCCAAAACAAACGTAGAATCCTCCATCGCAGAATGGATCCAAATAAAACAAAGAGAAAAATGGATAAACTCTAGCAGTGCTAGACACAGCAAACTCATGATAAAACAACCCTCACCAAAAGTGGCAAAAACACTGCTACAACTGGAGAGGGCAAACCTCAGCGGAGTGGTAGAACTACTAACCGGCCACTGGCACCTGGGAAAACATCTACATAACATGGGCATATACAATGATGATCCCATTTGCAGACTATGTAACGAGGAGGAGGAAACAGCCACTCATATCATCTTCGAATGCGAAGCACCAGCTCAATGGAGGTTTAACCTAACGTAAGGAAAAAACTTAGGGAATCAAATTGCAGCAGCAACAGCCAATGACCTGATACTTCTAAGAAAAAGGATCGAGTCTATTGACTAAACTAAAGAACTAGGAAGGTACAATAAGCCAGAAGGCTGGCAGTGCCTGGGGCACACAAACCCCACCTCCTTTGCTACCATTCCATTCCCTAAAACAATTGGTTTTTCACGACTACTTGATTCAGATTCCGACGATGATATTGGTCGCACTTATCCGTATTTTCTTTCTCGGTTTCCATCAATCGGTTCTAGAAAGATTTTATAGTTTCCAGGCTGAACGACTTGAATTTTTGATCCTTTGTTTTTTTTAATGCTTCCTCAGTTGGTAGTATGAATCTGCGCCACTGTTGCGAGAAAACAATTACGAGTAACTGCTCTATTGGTCAGAATCAATTCAATATTACTTATTTCCTTTTAGAGCTGATTTGCGGAATATAATTTAAATTTGGTACCCAATAAAGTCAAGTATTTAGGATTAAGCCCCGGCATAATTTTGCATACTGAATTTGTCATTGTATCCCCGGATAGAATCAATTTTTTATTGCGCACGGAGTAAATACTTGATTTTTGATTTGATGATTTGTTGTGGCGACACAAAACCTAAATAACGAACCACGCAAAGATCTAAAGTTTCTTGTATTTTCTTTGTGCGGCATTATACAGTAAGGAGCTTCGGATCCGTGGCTATTTTCAGCTAAAAAAAGAATTTCCGAAGTTAACGTTTTATAATGGGTCACGAAGATACTCACAAGAAATTAAAAACAGGTTCGGGACCATTTAATATTAATGGTGGTAATTTATTTATTCTATTTAAGAGGGAAATGTGTAGGCTGGATGCCCTGATAAATTTTTTTTACAATTTTCTAACCTGTAGCGGGTTTTCAGATTCTGAGCTTACAATTTCAGGACTGGCCAACAGGATTAGAGTAGAGCTTTGCGCAGGCTTCATCGCTATTGTGGAGCAACAAGAATTTTGTATTTACCAGTGTTTTGCGCGACGGTCTTTTTATAAAATCCCTTTTTACAATTCGGCCCTCCAACCCTTTTGGAGTTGTAAATTCGACGGTTTGCGGCGGTGTGGCTTCGCGGAAAAGTTCCCGATCCGTAATCATTTTTTTTTTCTTCTATACCTTTAAAATTCGTGATTATATTGATGAGACAAAGGGTTGCCTCGTTTTTTTAGGGATTCTTTGTAGGATTTGCGCGCTATCATTTAAGAATTCTATATTTTCCTTTTGGATGTGTTCATACGAATGAATAGGTAAACTCAAATTTTATCCTCAACATCAGGTTCTTCCTTAACATCATTTCGACTACTTTCTTCCGTGTCGCACGTATTAGTAGAATTAATTTTTTATTGGAAATTATGAATGACGGAGTGGGTGTGGAGTTCAATCCTTTTATTTTTTTTATGAATTAATTTTTTTAAAAATTATTATTTAGTGTTTTTTTTTCTCGGGGGATTCCATCCCCCGGACTTTACTTTTCACTTTACAGTTGAACAACACCTAAACCGTTGCGGCTACCGACGCCCCAATATTTTATTATTATTATTTAATTAATTTAATCAACCATGCTCTGTTACCAGTTTTGTTGTGGTTTCTTCTTGATTCAAAAACATGGGCCCAATCCAAATATGTGAACTACGTTTATTCAATTTATACTGACATTTCAGGAAGAACTGTGAATAAGTGTGCAAGTCGGATTTTGTGAGAGAATTAATGAGGTGGTTCAAGTTGAGTTAATTCACAATTTTCAACATGAAATTATGAATTAGACACTTATGTACAAAGCTCCTAAGACCAAGCGCGCTGATCTCAGCATACTTAATCAATTTCATGCGAAATTTGACATTTACGTATTTTAAGGGCCAGTGCACCCCAAAAACTAAACAATCGGTCGCCTTGTATGGTGATAAGTGATGTTAATCGATAATTATTTAGGAATCGTGAGATGCGGTCTGGTGTGATGTAGGTTTAAAAAAAAAACATTTTCTTTATCGTCCCACGTTTCGATCTTTATTGAGATCATCTTCACGGATCGAAGTGTTGTTGTTCCTTTGCACATTCTGTGATTTCTTTCTTGCCGAAATTGGTTAGAAGATGCTTGAATTGTCCGTGTCCAATAAGAGAATTTCAAAGTTCCCTTATTTTCTTTTTGTCCTTCTGTCTGAGATATTCGTTAATAGTGTGGGTTCTTGTGCAACAGAACTGTCGGGTTCTATCAGCGGTGTTTCCTTGCAAGGGTTTGTCTTTCTCATTGCCTTCTACTCCCATGTGTCCTGGGACCGGGCTGACTTAATTCTGCATACCTAATATATTTAGTTTGGTTTTGCGGTTCAGCACCATCCTTGAACTAATGGTATTTGAACTTAGTGCTTGATGGCTGCTTGGCCATCGGACATGATAGCTATATTCTTGTTTTTGTATGTATATCACTCCATATTTCGACTGGTATTTGTTAGCATTTCTCGGTAAAAATCTTGGCAAAGACAGTTTCAGCTTTTAAGTCCGCGACACCCGGGGTAGTTAAGCTGAATGGCAATAATTATTCTTTACTTTTATTTTTACTCACTCCATCTTAGCTGTACTGTTTGGTTGGCTGGTGCACATAATCCTTACAATCGGCCAATTTCCACGCTTTTTGCAGCCCAAAGCAATAATAGACAGCCGATAATGTTCGCCATCTTTGCGGAGGCTCATAGGTAATCCCGGCCAGTATGTGATGTTTTTGTATTCAGCAATATGAAGGCGATTTTCACTCGATTTGATTTCGAAACAGTTTGGACGTCTGCACAAATCTATTCCAAAATCTCTGAAATACTATTTTCGAAAAAAGGTGAGGCAGCAACCAGGCAGGGAATCGTCCGAATGCTTTGCTTTTGGAAGGAAGGTCTATTGTAGTGTGTGCTTTGTTACTCAACTTAGGCAAAACCAACGCTTTGAACAACCTGAATTAACTTCTTTTGAAACGACTGCATGGTTCTTGATTGTTGGCGTTCCTCTGGTTGAAACCCTGCATATTCGCTAACTTTTGTAACCGATCATTGTCATGGCCTTTAAAAAAAACGTTCTGAAATCTTTTAGTTTGTCTAATTAGAATTGAGGATACCGTAAAAGTCACAAGTCTTTTCAAAATATTCATTGGTGGTTCAATTTAATTTAAATTTGAGTTCAATAGTTGGTATATCGACATTGATATATCAACAAAACATAAATTTTCAAACTAATATATACTGGTTAATCGTTCCTTGGATCGTTCGGCAAAGAAACGAAATGATAGGCAAATTGTTATATGAAAGTAAAGAGGGTTTTAAGGTTTGCTACTGTCGGTCGAATAAGTAAAAAAAAAGAAGCTTCAAAGGAAATGTTATTATCTAACTTTTTTAGTAGGTACCTGCGAACCGAACATGTTTAACCGGGGGTTAACACAAATGAAAAGGAGCTTATTCTTTTTTTAATATTTAAAAGACTTTCTTGTTTTTAAATATGCTGGTAACAAAGCCTAAATCTCCTAAGCCTTTTTATCGACTTAGTTCTCTCTCTCTTTCTTTCTCTCTCTCTCTCTCTCTCTCTCTTTCTCTCTCTCTCTCTCTCTCTCTCTCTCAGACTCATCCCGTCGAGATTATCAAAGGAATATTACTAAAGGTCGGACAGAGCGAATTAACAATGGGGCACAATGATGGATAATTCGCCCTTGAGGCTCATTAACCCCACAAGGTGAACTTGGGCTAATCCGAGCTTCATCTGAGGGATTATTAACCCACATCTAAGTTTAATTGAAAGTCCGACTTGCACGACCATTACGGAGATCTCTTGAGCCGTCATTTAGCTTAAGAAGATCAGAATCCTCTCATGATACCCAAGCTAGTAAATTTAATAAACTCAAGAATAAATATTTCGAAACAAGTACCGCTTGAAGTCCCCATCAATGTTGGGCACGTTCTAAATGGGCTTTAATTTATAAATTTTATGTAAATATCAGTATTCTTTCGAACTTTGGAAGAACTATCTTTCAAGAAAATTAGGATTATTTTGGAAGAGCCTAGATATTTTGAGTTCAGTGAAAGAAATTTACCCAGGCGGCCAATTTAAGGCTTTTTGGCAGAAAAACCTAAAGTCTATTGGAAAGGCGGAACGACAGTTAAAAATGGCCTGGTATATATTATATCAGTCAGGTGTCACCAACTAATCATTTTCTTAGCATAAAGACAATCTAAAATGAAAAACTGTAGGAAGAACTGTTTGGCGCTAAGATGGCAGAAATTCCAAATTGAAATTTGAACAGTATTTGGAAACGGTTTTGCCAAACGTGATTTGCATATTACGGTCTTCCGGCATGTACTGACGTCACGGAACCGATAAATTATCAACGTAATATGATCGATCTACGTCTCACATGGCTATCCCTGATAAATCGGGAGTCGGATTAAGATTATCTGCTGTACGTCATGTTCGAATGAGGGATTTTCAAATAACACCAATAACGCTAGTCATTTGGCAAACAGTGTTTGATTGAATGATAACATTTACAATATTGTCAAATCGATAAGTATTTTTCAGGACCAACAAATAGTCTTTATTAAAGCTTAAAAAAAACTTTATTTAAAAAGGTTAACCCGTCGATATGCTTTTGAAGTGTAGGAGAAAACTGTATTAAATTGTCTTTGGTGATTTTATATCACCTCTGATTAAGAAGGAGGCAATTGCGATCGTGGCACATCATTATAATTGGTAAATTAGTCAGATATCGTGAGATGCGGTCTGGTGTGATATAGTTTTCAGAAAAACATTTTCTTTATCATTCCACTAGCACTCTCAACACGACACGCAATTATGACACAAGTACACAGAAGACCAACACTTTGAGCCCTGAAGATGATATCAATAAAAGTTCGAAACGTTGGCATGATAAAGAAAATGTATTTTTGTAAACTACATCACACCAGAACGCATCTCACGATATCTGACTAATTATCGATTAACGGTCACTAATCTCTACACATAATCGGTAAACTTAATTCATCCTTGTCAATTGTATTTGGCAAATAAATTAATTAAAAAGGAATCAACCAGCGAAGTTGATTTATTTGGCACAGTCGGCAGGAATATTGTTGAACGGAAATATTTCTACATGCAAGTTCACGGAACTTGACAACCATCTCACATTTATTCCGGAAATCAACCAATTTCTGGCAGTATTCATAGCACTAGATAAAATCAAGATTCTTCAAAACAATTTCATCGAAACGGAGACTTTGGAAGGAATATTCCTGATCAAAGCAAACAATAGAGAACTGGTCTCCAAAAACTAGCCACTGGTCTACGAATCAAACCACTTATAGGAAACAACCTTGATAAGCGTGTCGTAAGTATTGATCGTTATTCGATATTTATTTAAAAATCGTGAGATGCGGTCTGGAGCGAAGCTTTTTCAGAAAAACATTTTCTTTATTGTGCCAACGTTTAGATCTTTATTGAGTTCATCGTCAGGGCCATTCTCAACAAGACATGCAAGAATGGCTCAATTACACAGAAGACAAACACTTTGAGCCCTGAAGATGATCTCAATAGAGTTCGAAACGTTGGCACGGTATAGAAAATCTTTTTCTGAAACCTAATCACACCAGACCGCATCTCACGATTTCTAAATAAGTATAAAGAACTCGAACAATGTTAATCCCACAAACCAATCTTATAATGTAATATTAATTGATAAATAACATTTTATATATAAGACGTTTGTAAGATGAATCTTAAATCTACATTGAAAATGGAACCAAAAATTCATCAGCAGTTTCGGAGTCATTCCACTTATTACGATTTTTTATATTTTCGCGATCTTGTTTCAAATAAACAATGCTAACTCCAATACTAAGAGGTTTTGGACAAATCTGTTGATTCCGAATTTCCTTAAGTTTTCAATTTTTCAATATTATTAATCTTTCGACCACAGTTTTTTCCGTTCCTTCAACAATTTCTTCATCTTTGAAAAATGTATGTTAAAAAGCAATTGCACCAATAAAAAGGATATTAAATGGTGTACTTTTTTCCAAATTTGCTGGTCTGGAGGTTCGGAAATAGTTAATTTAGAATCACCATAGTAAGTTTTTAACTTTGAGAAAAAAAATATTTTTCGAAATTCTTTCCAGTTTCACGAACGTTTACATGTTTAATATTGATCACGCTTCGGTTTCGAACCCAACTTAAAAAAATATCTAATAAATTCATTCGTAATATCCTTAAAATTTTTTTGTTTAATTATCCACCTTACCAATCCGTCAGCCACGGGTTTTTTCCTCCATCAATTCTTCACCTTTGAAAAAAAGTAATTAAAGAAGAAATTACACCGCTAAAAATGATATTAAATGGTGTACGTTTTCTGATAATTGCTGGTTTCTACGTTTGAACATAGTACATTAAAATAGCCAAGGTAAATTTTTCTTAAAAAAATTATATTTTATTCAAAGTTAGCTACTAGAATGCTTATTTGAACGTTTATAAGTTTAGTATTTTTAGTATTAATTAAATCTTATTGGAAATTTAACGTAGTTTTCAGTAGTATCAGCGGGTTTAGCCAAAACCTTTTAGTTTTTGAGTTATCATTATTTATTTGAAGCAAGTTGGTGAAATCTTGAAAAATCAGAATAAGTGGAATAATTCCGAAATTGCTGAGATTCGGACGCTAGTTAATTAGAACGGTTTGGTTCCATTTTGAATGTAGAATTTACTGGCAACGTTTGTAAGACGAGTAGCAGAACACCCTGTTAAATGTATAATTAGAGATGGCGCATTGTGTTGTCATTTTTTCTTCAAAAAATGATATAATCGGTAATGTTTAAACTATCCGTATGTCATAATATTGTACAATTAAGCCAATATGGGTTTATAAAGAAGGATAAAACTTTAAAACTGTAAAGTTAAATCCTTTGGCCAAACTTAATGTTATTTCTATTTTTCAGTTTCCTGCCATAATTTGACTATCAGATATAAGGTAAGAGATCGGAGGAAATGACCATATTTTTCAATTTTACCTTCTTCAATAACAATTCTTCCAAATCGATCGTAGGCACATTTAGGGTCAATCCTGTCAAGGGAATTCATTCCATATTCTGATTTGGACAGGGGCGATATTTCCTCCATTTTAGATCCGTCAGTTTCTTCCGAGAGCACGTTTTACTAGCTTTGCTTTTTTTCAAAGCCCGTATAATACACAGATAATACTTTTTATAAAGTAATGCCAAGGCGAGATAGACCAAAATAGAGTTGCGCATACAAAGTAAATTCGCGAGTTATCTTTTTAAAACCTTTTAATAACAATATATGAGGGGGCGTCGATGGCCACAAGGTTCCGTCTTTGACACGGCGCTCATCACTGTAAGGTAAAGGCCCCGGGTTCGAACCCAACATACTTACAAATGGTCTTTTTTCAAAAACACAGGCACCCTGAGAAAAAAAATCCATGTGTAATAGTACTTTTTAAGCGGATCGAACAAAGCGGTGAAACTAGACCAAACACGTAGTTACATGCCATCAACTTATATCTCAACCCGTTAAGACATATGCCGGTTTAAATTTTTTCGCCGACTTTTACACATTTTTAAAGATGTTTGATTAAATCTTTGGAATAGTAGCGGTAGCCGAGTGGTTAGCGTGAGAGAATCTCGGATCGTTCGATTCCCACCGTCCCCTCTGGCCTTTTCTTACACTACACTCCCCCCCCCCCAAAAAAAAAACAACTGAATACGCTTAAGAACATTGTCTTTAGCTAATATGCTCGGAACATAAACACATAATAATCGGACTTTATGGTCATAACTCAGCGCATGTTATATTATCTAATAGGATTGATTTTAAAGCTGTAAATGTAATTTAAAAATCTCTGTTTGATCGCTCTTGAACTGGAAAAGCGGAAATAAACAAGTCAGCCCGTTCCAGTGAGAATAAATGGATCACGAACAAACGTAGAACCGACAGACAAAAAGCTTCATAGCGAATATTATATTTTAAATTATCTCCAATCTTCAATTACAAATAAACCGAAGGCTTTTCTAAGCAAATATTGATTTCGAAACGTTAAAACCAGATATAAAAGAAAGGACTAGAATATGAAAGTAAAACGGAAATTAAAACGATCCGGCGCAAATATGAAACAAAAACAGACAAATCCGGGTAAATATCTAACCGTGTGGCGTTAATGGGTTTCCCCTTTTGCCGGAGAAAGGACTACTCTCAAGGATTAATGCCATTACCGACGGCTAATCCGTCAGAGATAAACCAGCATTCGCAGCCGTTATTATCTGCCAATATGCTTTGTCAGGGACGTCCTCGCCGGCAACAAAAACCCTTCAGATTACAGCCCCATTGTCTTCCGTCTCCACCACCAGACCATTTGTCTCAATTTTTTCATTTTTCGCTACAACTCTTTCAAGAGACGTATAGATACTCAGTATGATCAGGGGCGCTGAATCATATGAAGAAAGAATATGCGTCTAAACAAATATAAATTCTTAAATCGATCTTATTTGGCCAAACTGATTAATTATGATTAAATTAATAAGATTGGTTCAGTTCTAAAAATTACAATAGTGTGTGATGGTATAATGTCCGTTTGTCAATGATTATTTCGAGCTCGTGAGATGCGGTCTGGTGTGATGTTGGTTTCAGAAAAACCTTTTTTTACGGTGTCAACGTTTCGATCTTTATTGAGATCATCTTCGGGGCCTGGGATTTATAAACATTGTTTAAATTTTACAAATACATGTAACATGTTAAAAAAAAAGAGAGGCATTGTATAAATTCTTTTTTTCACATCCTACATGTTTATAAATAATTGTAAATACCAAAAAAAAAGAATTTATATAATGCCTCTCTTTTTTTTTTCACATGTTACATGTATTTGTAAAATTTAAACAATTTTTATAAATCCCAGGCCCTGAAGGTGATCTCAATAAAGGTCGAAACGTTGGCACGACAAAGAAATTGTTTTTCTGAACGCAACGTCATACGAGACCACACCTTATGATATCCAAAAAATCAATAACTGCAATAGTATTTAATTATTATAAAAAAACAGAAACAAAAAAAAACAGTAAAATAGAGCTCATAGATGATCATAACAGAAAGTGTGATATATTAACAGGCACCTTCATCCGATACAATCTGATTTTTTTTCCTGGAAATTGCTAGAACGGATTTTTGAACATTTTGTGATGGTACCTTTACGAATCCTGCTTTTTTATAACAATTAAGGTGAAGTTTCATTATTATTGGTCTGACGAGAAATTAATGTCGTTTTTAATTGATAGGATTAATTAGCTCAATATTTATATTTATTGTTTATATTATTTTTGTTTTGAGCTTTTTTTCCCTAAAAATTAAAGCTTTATTTTTTCCAGTTTCTGGTTTCAATTTCTTTAGTTGTGACGAATAATCTAAAAGGTTATCGTGTCTAGATGAAACGTATTTAAGACACTGTTTACTTTGTAAATGCCAAAAAGGTAAAAGAACAAATTCCCAACGCAAAATGTGCGTTTGGTACTAATGCTGTAAATGTTCGTAAAGTCCAACGGTTCGATTTAGAGAAGGAAATTTTGTTCCCGAAGGCGATGCGCGTAGTGGACGACCTTCTGAGGTTGACGACGACATGAGGCCGGGATCTAGAAGAAAACCCCTTTTTGACGACCCGAGATCGAGGAGAGATGTTAAATGTTTCCCATACAAATATTAGAAAACCTGCAGACTTGGGTATGTTCAAAAGTACTGTGCATGGTTCCCACACGAACACAGCACAAGGAATTTGGCGGATCGCATCTCAATTTGCTTTTCACTCCTTCGACTTACGACCAAGATTGGAAATAAGTGATGAAAAATATAGATATAAAATGAATAATATAAAGAAATATAGGCCACAAGAAAAGCTGGCAACCTGGTCAATGGCCCACAGTTGTTCCGAATCAACTGATACTCGGAAAAAACGTATACTATTTGATGGGACAGGTCCGGCTCCTTGCATTTTGAGCTTTGGTGACAAGGCCAAACGGTTGAAGGTAAATCTACTGTGAAGAATTAGCTCGTGGCCACTTCATGTGACCCCCCGAGAATCGAATAGATTACTTGACGTTTGAAAAATTGCAAAAAAGTGGGAAATTCGAAAGGTGAGTTGAGATGGGAAGTCGGTGGCGGAGTGGATCGAAGTCACGATAGTTCAAGTGGTACAGCAGCATCGATTTAGCCAAACGTCCTGGGTTCGAATCCCGTTCGTGACGCTGACTTTCATTTCAACCATAACCTTACATAACGAATAATTAATTGAAAAAAGTTATTAACCAAATCGGACCACGAAATATAATGGAGTTGTTCAATCGTTTCTGGGCTGAAGAATGGGAAATTTTATGCGAAAGGAATAAACAAGCTACCTGAAATATGGCAAACGTGTGCAAAATCACCTAATAGTTAAATACATGTCAGCTATACAAAAAATAAAATCATATGTCGTAAACAATACTTTTTGCCAACCCAATATATGTCTACCAACAAGGCGTGAAATAGACACAGCATATTGTGATTGATATCAAGGTTAAATTGTTGATTAGTGCAAGAGATTTGATTTGATAAAAACCGCAGTAGTTAAACCAAATTGGATTTTACACTGGCGGCCCACGTGCCGGCCTGACAAAGCTTTTAAGCCGGACACCCCCCCCCCCCGACGAAATCGTTAATTGAAGTTGACACAAAACAATTGGGACACATCTATACAATTAGACTCGATAATAACTTCAGTACGGTTCATCAGGCGGGGATGTCCAATTAACGCGGAGGACACCCGGTGGGTCATGTGACAACAGTAACCGGTTGTTAAACTGGGCTAAAACTGATTAAAACAACAGCAAGTAATTTGAAAATGATGGTAAGTACTCCTGTAAAAATTGCGGTGAGCTCTGTTTAAAAAAATCAATATATAAAACTCGGCAATGTGAATAATATAATGAAATATACACCCAAAAACAAAAATACTTCGCATTTTGTTATTTACTTCAAACTACATGAATTTATTTAACCGTTTTTTAATTACAATATAATTATTCTAATGACAAACCAAATTAAATATTATCATAAATTCACGAGTTTAACATATTATTTAATTTTGATGGTTTGAAAGAGAATTCACCAAAACACCGGAAAATCATTTAGTAATAGATTAAAATTTAACTAACAATTATTCTTCATTCTTCAACAAAAGCGATTTGAAGCTGTTCAACGCTTGTTGGAATTGGCGTCTATTTATCATGTCCCATAAGTGTTCTATAAGACTCATGTCAGGAGAACGTTCTGGCCAATTCATTGTGGTAATCTCTACATCCTCCATGTAATAGGTGACAACCTGCGCTACATGCGGTCGAGTATTACCATGCAGTAGCACAGAGTTGCTCACTCAAAATGCTGATGTACGAATAGTACCTTACTGTTGAAACAATTTTCACAAATTTCCAAATTTGTGTAATTCACAATACATAGCTAATAGGCCTCGACAATCACACCGGGTGTTGGTAGTCCAGATCAGACTTCAGTCTTATCCATCCAGTCACTGAGGTTGGACTCCAGGAGCTATCAACAATTAGGCCATCCCAGCACCAAGGTAGTTTGTTAAGCCCAATCACATCTCACTCACTTTTAAATTCATTTTTTCCTATGTACATACCTAAAGAACTGATTAAAGGTACTTGCAGCATATTGGACATTACATTCGACGAATTCGGACTTCCTCTATTTACATACCGTTACTCAATTAGGGTAGTGGGTAAATATTCCTCTATCACCCTCTACCTAATTGACGGTCAATTGGGTACTCAATATTCTGCCATTAGCCCTCGCACATTACACATTCATGCTAGAAAATACATTAATTATCAACATACACAAAGAAACACAATAGGACATATTTCTAAAGTATTATATAGTAAAACAGTCATGTTTCCTCTAAAAATCAGAAGAGTGGATACGCATACTCGCTCAACCTTGCTCAGACACTATTCTTACATCGAATCTTACAAGTTCTCTATATGAAGCCAAGGACCCTTCAACTAATGAAACCCATCTACCGTCGTCATTCATACAAGACAAAATGAAATGTATAGTCTATGGTTGTATAAGTCAGCTTGATTGAGTCAACCATGGAGGCGGTTTGAGTTCCATTTCTAGTAGGGTTTAGTTCTATGACCAATTTGTAGATTAGAAAATAAACTCACATTCTATCTACTCAATTGAATACGAACGAAATCGTTGTTTTTTAAACCAAAGAAGGTTTATCGAAATGGAAAGTCAGTTTGTACACCATGTCGTCTTCTAACGCGGGATATCGATTAGATCATTTGTATGAAGTAGCGGAAGTTTGTGAGGCATATGATATGTCCCGACTACCAAACGGCCACACATACAAATTAGCGGATTGGTGTTCCAATTAGTAAATTTAGCAATAGAAAAAGCGCTGAACTGGAGAGTTTCAAAATGTAAGACCAAGAGTTAAATTAGTTGTAATACACACTGACAGTCAAACATCGCTTATTACACTCAGTCAGATTACCAAAAATAAAACTGCTCTTAATATAAAAAACACCTTGACTCCTAAAAAATGAAGGATGGAGGGTTTCGTTTCGATGGGTCAAGGCACACGTTGGTATAGAGGGAAACAAGGCCGCAGCGGGAAATGCTACGGTGATATTCTCAAAGATACCAAAGAGCATGTGGAAGCAATGGTCAAAGATAAGTGCAGAAAGAATTTAGAACGACGAACGGGAAAAAAATGGTACTGGTTCCGCAACAAAACGGTACTTCCCTACAGTAAAGTCGCGTCTCGCAGCAACAAGGTCAAGCCAAATAACACAGGTTTTGAGGTTATCATCGATAACGAGATATGCACGTGTGCTCAGCAAGTGCCTCAAACCCGGCATGTTGTTTTCCTGGTCGCATTTTGAAGGACCAAGAAGTGGATTTATAAAGGGGCTGCCTTTTTTGGGGGGTGGTATGGTATGGTGGGAAAGGATACCAGAAGACGGGGTTTATGTGCCCCAGGCACTGCAGCCTTCTGGCTTATTGTACCTTCCCAGTTCCTTGGTTTAGTCAATAGACTCGATCCTTTTTCTCAGAAGTATCAAGTCATTGGGTGAGTGGCCGCCAAACAAAACCGAATTGCTGACTGTCTACCTCGCAGATTTTCAGCGCTATGTTCAAGAAGTGGCTCTGGACGTGCTTCTGTGATTCCAAATGCAGATATAAGTGATAATTAACTACCTTTAATTCAAACTAAAATAATGCCATCTTAAGAAGCATTAGAATGAAATGTATAACATGCTTGTTGTTGCATGTATTAACTTTAGAAGGAACATGCAGAATAAACACCCTTCCCACTGGAGGGATGAAAAACAAGATCATTTGTATACTAGAATCATCATTCTGGCATCAAGAAAAGTTTAGTGTAGAGTAAAATATGTGACTAAACAATGTTTTGATTATTTAATTTTTATGTTCTTAACGTCATTATCATGGTTTTTCTTTTGTTCTTGTGACTCATGCTGATGAGCCCAATTTTTAGCATACTGAAGATAGGAAGTTTGTTGGTTTATATTTAATTTTCCTTATTGTTTTCCATTATTTCTCTTGCAAGCAACTAAGAAGTGAATGAAATATTTCTGTTTCTATTATCCAGCTTTTATGTTTAAAACCAAAAGTTTCTAAATGTAGATGAGTCTGTAATAATCAGATGTTTATTTTAAACATTTTGTTCAATATCAGAAGGTTGTGGTAATGAGATGGTAATAAGGTATATTATAGATTCGATGTATTTTTCAGAATATTTGACCAAGATGTTTTAAGAAGAAATTTTATTTTCAAATATTTTCAGGCAGTCGATTTGTATTTTTCCCCCGACTTTAAACGTATTTAAAAAATGTCCACATCCACGCATTCAGCAGTGGTGACTGAGATATCATCATACCTGTTAACAGAAACTGGACATGTTTGCGAGGCGCGGATCCGTTTTGCGGGGTTCGCCAAAATCGCGTACATCAACTGGCTTGTTATTGCCAATATATCACATACACGAGGCAGACGGTACTGTGTACCAAGCCGATAATCGATTTGCAACGCGTCTGATTGAAGGGATTCGGGGGCGCGAGAGATGCACTTCCGTTAGATTATACCGTTATTAGACTGCAACAATTAACCAACATGATTTGTTTAATACGAAGAGGTAGAGCTTCCGGTTTATTTCCCCTACAAGTGTTTTATGACTCTTCATTAGGGGGGGGAGGATTTGTCAAAAGGTAAACATTTTAAATCTTTTTTCCTTTTTTTATGAGTTTTTACTCTCCTCGGGTAATGCTTTTTCTGATGCTTCCAAGAGCTTTGAATCATTATAAACAATGCATCACGGGTGGGGAAAAATATTAGAAATAATTTAAAAAAAATTTAATTATTGTTGTAATTTTTAATCAAAGGGCTTATTATCTGAAATAGATAAGCGGTGATGGGGTCATCTTCAGTCCAGCATGTCTGAAACGTGAAAATTGTTTGTTCTACAGTAATATTATTAGCGAACTAGGATTATCGAAGAAATTCGTAAGTCACAGATTAAGACCGAGCCCTGTTTGGATTATTTATTTATTTATGTACGGATAAAATCCTTGTACAAAAAGTTGTTCAAGTTCATTCATACAATAATATTGTAATATAATAATCATTAAAATCCGTTTATTGGACTATTGACCAAATTATTCTTTCAATTAATTATTCTTTTATGTAAGGTCTTGGTTGGCATGAAAGAGTTAGCGTAACGAGCGGGATTTGAACGCACGACCTTCGGCTCAATACGATCTCATCTTACCATTTAAGCTATGTGACTTCCATCCACTCGGACACCAACTTGCCAAATCCCGCTTGTGACTTTTTCATTACAACCAAGACCTTACATAAAAAGAATAATTGATTGAAATCATTACAATGTTCACTTAAACACATAATATGGTGTTATTTACAATATATTCATACGGATAGAAGATAAAGTTTTAATTGTGTACATATAACAAATATATAAGGATAGATTGCCAAGATTTGTTTAACGATTGTGAATTAGTTATGATGTTTCTTACCAGCCCGTTGGTACTCTCCGGGTATTTGAACCCGGGCCTTTCACCTTACCGCCATATCAATATACCGTTGCGGCCACTTACGCCCACACCTGATAAATATTAATAGACGAATTAAAATGTTGTGATTGAGGGGTATCATTTGTGGGTATATTTTTCTGTCTAGCGGTGAGTTTTTGCTTTAACTGCTTTAAAGGTGTGCAAGCGAACGTTTTTGAAAACCAGAACAATTTTGACTGACCGTACTCGATCTTTTGGTCTGGTCTGTTGGGTGCCTTTCGGCTTTTCACCATTTTCATTTTTGTTATAGCTCGCTTTAAATACGGAAACAGGCCCAAACGCGCCTGACAGGCCCAAACGTCTGGAAAGGGTAAAAATACAGTTCATTATCACATTGACCTCACAATTTTAGGATGAAAGACCTGAGTAAATCTGAAAATGATCAAAACCTATAAATAGATTCACTATTTTTCGTGGTCCGCTTGAACAATTAATTAGTTAATATCTTTCAATTAATTAAGGTTATTAGTTGAAATTCAGTGACACGAGTGGGATTCGAACCACGATCTTCGGCTAAATACGCCGCTGCTCTACCACTTGAGCCATCGTGACCTGGATCCGTTCGGACTAACTTCCAATCTCAACCTCACTTTTTAAAATTTTCTCTCTTTTTTGCCATTTTCAGATTTCGTGTAATCTATTTGATTCTCGGCGACAAATGAAATGGCCACGGAGTGCTTTAGTGAAGATGTACTTAATTTAACTAATTAAATTCACTAGTTTACGTGGTCCACATGACCAATTAATTCTTTCATGTAATTAAGGTTTTTAGTTGAGACAAAAAGTCACTGTGACTAACGCAGTATCATAGCAAGAGTATGTTTTCTGTTGTGAACGACGAGATAGGCGGTAGATTTGCTTAAAATGATAAATCAGAGGGCCTCGTTCTGGATCAGGACGATTTTAACTATTAATCTATCGATAAATTTTAAACTAAAGCCTCTAGATATGAAGTTGACCGTTTGTTAGGCCGGACATGAAAGGATATCAATTTTTAAGAAGCGATAGAAGTGTATATTGGATTTGCTATAGCCCTCTCGGGAGTGCGCAATTGATTGCTTTCGAGGAGGAGCAAAAAAATTCAAGAGCAATGGGAACCAAGGTGGGAATCGAAAGGAAGAAGAGGGAGAAGTTTCGTTCAAAAGGCGCGGAACCGGAGTGATAAATAAAATAGTGGCATCTTCAGAAAGGAAAATGCAATATTGGGGATACAAGACTGCTTGGATATAAATCCGATTGCGCGTAAATCTATTGTGTTAAATATTAAATCCGTGCGGCCCATCGATAGCGACACCTGGACTGCGTATATTGCCCTATTCTGTCCGGATATTATCAACCATATATTTTATACGAGCCGACGTCGAACGAGAGGTCTGTATATCCGTCAACAGCCCGATATTCACCGGCCGGCTCAACGGATTAATTGCGGAAAGAGATACAAATCTAATCAGTCACTTTCCTCGGTGAGCGTTTCAGTTTTGCAACATCGTCCTTAATTTTTCTGACATTTGTTTTACTGTTTTTATTTTACATGGAATTGTTTAGGTGGACGATGATTGTACTGATATTTAATCAAATGTTATATTATCTACTAAAACTGTGAATTCTGACCTTAAGAATTTGTACAAAACAAAAATTGGAAGTGTAGGTTACATTTAAAAAAGTGAAGCGACATCCATCTTCTAAATCGGCCTTTGCAATGAGCCATGGTTTCTTTCTGAACCTCCAAAAATGCTCCTCTCAACATGGTACTCACTGCGTGTATTTATTATTGATCGGACTGAGCTTTTTTCCTTTCTTCTTTTGATAGGTCCTTTAGCACTTATAATTTCGATCGCGCTCGGGTAGCGTGCCAGACTCTCTTCTAGTAGACCGTCGTGGGTTCGATTTCTACCGTCGCCGCTATAATTTCTGACTACCTCCCCTTAAATATGTTGCTCATACATGATATACGTGCTCTGGTGAATATGACATACAGGGCCAGAAAATCGATTGAATCTCGCCAGGAGACATTTTAATTTATTTATTGGAAACACTTGTTTTGAAGGCATCATCTGGATGATTAAATCATTGCTTTAATGAGGGCGTCGGTGCCCGTAACGGTTTAGGCGGCGCTCATCACTGTATGGTCCAGTATTCGAATCCAACGGCCCTGCTTTCAAACCTAACATACTTACAATTTTGATATACTTATAGGTCTTCAAAAACACCGACATCTCGAGGCTTGATAAGACCTTTGCACTAGCGCACCCCTATAGAAAAGGAAAAAAATTGCTCCCACATTATCTTATTTTTAAAACCTTACAGACAACATTCACAAATTACATGATTTATTTTACAGGGATAAGGGCTGTCCAATACTTGAAAAATATTTTGGAATGAATTTTTTAAACTTACCTTCGTTTTAGACTTCAAAGTCTGGACCTGCAATTTTTTCAAGGATGTAATAGCAGCCAGTAGAATAAATCTTTAACAAATATATTGAAAATTCAAAGGCTAACCATTTGTTCTATCACAATCAAAAACCAAGGTTATGTGAATTGTTTTGCATGAATGTTCAAAGTTCTCAAAATGTAAAAATAGATTTAATCAAAAACGAATTAAACTGTGACTCTTCAAGAAACTAACTTCATAAATCAGATTACTCTGTCAATATTTTAAGGAATGCATAAAACGTAATTACACAGTTACACTGAAGATTTAACAGTTACCCAAATCTAATGGTTTTTCAATTAATTAAGGTTTTCAGTTGAAATAAAAAAGTCATTGTCACGAGCAGGATTCGAACCCACGACCTTCGGCTAGATACGCTGCTACTCTACCACTATTGCCCATATCGTGACCTCGATCCTCACGGACATCAACTTCCTGTCTCAATTTAATTTTCCCTCCTGTTTGCCATTTTTCAAATGTCGTGTGTCACATGAATCTAATGGTTTTTGTTCACTATTTAGAACAATTAAGGCAGGCTATCCTAAAATAGATCAAATTTTCTTTAGGCTTAGGCTATTTTAATTTTTAATTTACAGTTATGTTTTCATAGCCGTAGTTCAGATAACAACAGTTTTTTTAGTGTACAAAGTTTAAACAGTAATAAAGTTCGTGGGAAAAAAATCTCTGATAGAAAAGATAAATAGTGGGGTGAATAGTTCAATTTTTTTAAAAAAGATAGTTCCTACTCATAGTAACTTGTTTTCATTGATCCGGACTTCGAGCCTACAGCTCATCAGGTTGAAGGAGCTCTACAACCTCAAAATCCGGATCATTGAAAACAAGTTGCTATGAGTCGGAAACCGTTTTTTAAAAAAACGTTTCAACCGTTTATTGTTGGATCCAACACATAAAATATTTCATGAATGTTGAATGTTGGCAAATGTTGAGCAACATTGAGTCAAAGAAACCCACATCGGATGGGATTCAAAAGAGTCGAAAAACTATCCCGCAACAATGAGTCCGGGCAGCCCGGACTCAGGCTAGACGGCCGAGACTCTCCGGAGATTCGAAAAGTCGACTCAAAGAATCCCAGTACGAAAGTTAGTGAATCAAGTCGGTCCTTTTCCTATGAAGTACTAGGACTGCCGTCGCTGCTATATTTTTTTCCATGGGTTTATTTGTAGCCCATGCTATCCCATTATTGAGCGACTGCTTCGCATTCGAAGATGGCCGTTTCTTCTTCCACATGGCATAACCTAAAAATGTGATCACTGAATATACCCATGTTGTGTAGATGCTATCTTAGATGCCAGTTGCCGGTTAATAATCATATCACACTGGGTTAACTGCAGAAGTGCATTTATTAATAAGAACAAAATCTAATTGGATTTTTTCTCCTTCTTCATGTTTTGCTCATTTATGAGTCAATATTTAACTTATAATAATTATTGCGGTGTAAAACTACATAATTTTGGTTTTAGAATTCTTTTATGGGCTATGAACATCGTTTATAATTTGTTGAGCTTAAGTCGAGCTTTTATCCACGGATGGCTTATTAACGAGTCAGGACATACGAAATTAAATAAGCTCTATCGTTTATCATTTTATACTGTTTGTATAATCGGCGGGATCAACGGAAATTGTAATTTAAGGGACGTAACCATTAATTTGTGTTTAATTTTAATAAAGACGAAGAAAAAACGATGACAATTTTTCTTATCCGCGTGAAGAAAGCATTAACGGTGGGTTTGTTAGTACTCATTACAACAAATAATTTACTGTAAAAGTGTTCTTATGGAAAATTGGAAGAAAATTTTATTTTTAGATTGATTTTTTTCCACAATCAAGGTTTATTTTCAAGAAGGTTGCAGAGATATGTTAACTTAAGTGAGTCGAGATAACTAAAAAAAAAATTAATTTGACTATTAAATCATTTATTTTGTCCTTGAATGGCGCAACTGGGAATTTATAAGCATTTACAGAAGGGGTTTATAAACGTGGATAAACCAATAATGCAACCGTACTAACATAAACAATCCACGGATTACTGCCAGCCTAGATTACAGATTTGCACGTTTTCCCATTAGTAAAATATCAGTTTAGGGTGGTATTTCATTGCACTGATATAATAATATTTCTTGACTTATGTCTATCCAAGAAATATTAATTAGAAAAATTCGATACTCGTGAAAATATATAATTTGTTTTACCGCTTTGCCTTCGGTAGGGTTACCACTATTTAAACAAATAAAAGACATTGTTCTATAAAACTAGTAAAAGGAGAATAATAATGATTTTTCATCGTTCGTGAATTCAATTTGAACAAGCGGGGATTGAAATGACATTTTTTGTTGCCAAATCCTTAAGAAAAATTCTAGATAGCTAAAGAGCTTTTGTACTTGTATTTGTACATACAGTCTAATTATTTTTGATTTGATTACATAATTAAAATTAACCTTTTTATGTAAAGTTTTGGCTGATATGAAAAAGTTAGTGTCACAAGAGGGATTCGAACCCACGTCTTTCCGTTAAATGTTGCTATTGCTCTGACCACTGGATTTCAACCAAAACCTTACAGAAAAAGATTAAGTAATTGAAAGAAGTAATTTGGTCAATATACAATTAAATATAATGGATTTAATAAATAATAGTCTTTAGTTAGTATGTTTTTTATCAGAATGTTTAAAAATTAATATTATTTTTATCTTTTCATATTGTCCGTATAATAAACAAACGGGGACGAGGCGGCGAAAGCCGGTACGTCCCACCCTCCAGAGTGGACCATTGCGATCAGGCCTCCTGACGCTAATCATGCAGTTAAAAGTATGATAAAAGAAAGATGGCAGCGTCAGTGGGTAGGGTCGTTGGAGAGTCAAGAGCACCGTCCGGTAGATGGCCCTCAGAGAATCTGAGCAGGAGACATCGTCCTCACCCTACTGAGGATTGGCCATACTCGGTTGACACTGGGCACCTGCTTATGAGCCAAAGCACGCGCAGAGAAAGGTTGCTCGATGTGTCTCATAATAGGGGAGTGTCTTGCCTTGGCTCCATACAGAGAGCGTGTAGGTATGCCGCCGGATTTAAGAAGAGTCCTCAAGCACGGTAGCGAGTTTCAGAGTCCCCTGTTCCGCTTTTTAGGGGGAATTTTTTTTTATTGTATATAACATGTCTTATGTGTTATATGTCTATATGTTTTGTCTGGGTGCATGTATTTATTAGCGTGAATGGCGATGGGTGAGGGTGAAGTATAACGTCATCATCGCTCCTCGAACGATGAAAGCGAGTGATTGTGTGTTCGGGGTCGATGGCGGAATATTTATACAAATAAGTTTAGTTTAATTATAGGTCGGTGGAGGAATATCAAGTACTCCACCAACCAAACGGAATGAGTATACTTGTGGGTGTATGAATATATTTATTTGTACGAATGTTGTGTTTGAACGGGTATAGAATATAGACTCAGTGGGGGGTTGAAATGACCCAGATGTATACGTTTTAGTATGTATATAAAATATTAATTTTTTGCTTTAATTTACACGATTTAGTGCATATGACTGCCATTAAAAAACTTCGCAAATTCTTAATATTCAGTTGAGGGTTAAAAATGTGACAATTTTACAAAACCCTCCCATCTTTTCTCTCCAGAAATAATTGTTCTCATAACAAAAAAATTGAATGCTAGCCACAGCTTAGGAGGCCCTTGGGTCCGACCAAAAATCTTTTTTCAAACGTTTTCCTCCCCCAAAGAAATTGAGTCACGCTGACTCAGCAGAAATTAATAGCGGTGTTGTTCTATTTGGTCAAGGGCGCGGTTGACAGTTTGTCTAAGTTTTACTTACAGGCAATTAGCGTCCTAAATGGATAGTGCGTTTGACTGGAGGGTTCAGGAATGGCCTCAGTAAACAGATAAATCTTCGACTCGATGAGGGTGGTTCAATGGAGGACTCCGTTAATGGAAGGCCGAGGGAGATAACAATAAAATCAATTTAAATTAAACCGGGAACTTCCTTGGATAAATATTATCATTTTCGACACTCTGTAATTAGATTTTATCTTTAAACTGTTATTGATTTGATTTTCGAAACCCCAAGATTTATAAAAATTGGGATTATGCTTAAAATCATGAGTACAACAATCGAATCAGAGTGTAATTATTAAATTGAGTGAAATAAGAAACATTTTTGCGTACCCAGGGGTTATTCAATCTTGAATAACAAGGCAATAAATTTAATAAAACATTGTTATGATAGATTTTTATGGGATTTGAGGTGTCAATACACCCTAGCTTAAAATAGATCCTCGGAATAATGGGTCAACACCCTTTTGTGGTATAAATAATAGCCAAGAATACAGAAATAGAATATTGGGTTAGTAGAGATCAAAACAAATAATATTGGTAACGTATGCCAGGCAAGACGCAAGCAAACAGTCGACTCGCAAAAACGCTAAATCTTAGAAAACCAAATAGGTATTTTCAGGACATGTTTCAGTAAAACACCACATAAAAAATGAAACTATTAAGAGATGACTAATGTAAATTATGTTTAGAGTATATACAAAGGACAGAGCATATCCTCGTTGACACGGTTCTCATCACTGTAAGGTGAACGTCTGCTGGACACTACTCTACTTGAACCTAAATTTATTTAAGCCTGACTTAATCCTATCTGAACCTAGCTGAACCTAAACCTGTCCTAACTCTGGTTGAAACTACCTAAACTGATGTAGGTATACCAATGCGATTCTACTGAAAATATAGAAAGTACGGTGGTGGTATAAAGAGCAGTTAAACATCTATTGACAGCTATTGCAAACATGTTTGTAACATAAACTCGTGCTTCAAAGCAAATTTGTTAGCTTTGCCGAAAATCCCTACTTTATCCTATCTTACCTTGACCCTACACCTGATCTAACAAAAGTTGAGCCTGACTTAAACATATCTAGAGCTAAGCCAACCTGAACCTGACCTAACCCTGCCTGAATCTATATCTACCTACACCTAATTTTGCTCTACCTAAACCTAACTGAACCTAAATCAGTCCTAAACCTAGTTGAATCTAACTTTACCCGAATCCTGAACTTGGTCTACCAATGCGATTCTACTGCGAATGCAGGAAGTACGGTGGTGGTATAAAGAGCAGTTAAAGATCTACTGACAGCTATTTGAAACATGTTTGTATCATAAAATCGTGCTTCAAAGTTTATTTTCTTAGCTTTACCTAAAATCCCTACTTTATCCTACATGACCTTGACCCAACACCTAATCTAACCTAACCTGAACCTGAATTAAACATATCAAGAGCTAAGCCAACCTGAACCTGACCTAACACTACCTGAACCTAAATCTACCTAAACATCACTTTCTTCTACCTGAACCTTACCCGTCCAAAACCTAACTGAACCTAAATCTGTCCTAACCCAGTCGAATCTAACTCTACCTAAACGTGATCTAGGGTCTGCCAGTCTACCAATGCGATTCTACTAAAAATATAGAAAATGCAGTGGTGGTATAAAGAGCAGTAGAAGATCTACTGTCAGCTATTTCAAAGTGTTTTTTGTCATAAACTCGTGCTTCAAAGTTTATTTTCTTAGCATTACCAAAAATCCCTACCTGACCTCGACCCTACTAAACCTGATAACTAACCCGAACCTGACTTAAACATATCTAGAGGTAACCCAACCTAACCCTGACCTAACTCTACCTGGATTTAACTCTGTCCTAGCCCTAGTTGAATCGAACTCTACCTAAACCTCCTGCTAATACTGAAAATACGATGGTGGTATAAAGAGCAGTTGCTACTGAAAGCTATTCTAAACGTGTTTATATCATACAGAGTGAATAAGAGCTAGAACTTGTTTTAGGGTAATTTGGCCGTTCCTAATCATTTCGCCATAATTACTTGTTTGTATTAATATATTTGCTTAGTATTCATTATATTCCGCCATCAAATGTTTTTAGATATATAAAACCTCTATTTTAATTGAACAATATTTATTTGCATTATTATTTGTTGCTATTCATGATAACAGCACTTCATGTGGTGCTCGCCAGTCGGTATATTGGATGATTACAGACATATCCTGCGGTGAGGTTACGCCGCTGGTCAACGGACCGATGGGACATTTTAGGCCCCCAAGGCATGCAGATTAGACGTGGGTTACAGACTACATGGCTGAAGCAATTAACAAACTGGATGTACTACCTGGTGAATCGGTATCGCCAAATATTCGGCGAAATAATCGATGAAAGGATTTTTTGATCTAGGCCAACTACCATATTTATATCATTAATTTATTTATTGGATGATAGGGGTTTGTTGGTGAAAGATCTGGGATTTACGTTTATAAAACCTGTAGTGTCCAAGTGGATCCTCACTACCCCCTTTTTGATTAGGTTCAGATGTATTAATTGAAGTTTGTAAAAAAAAAGTATCATGACGATGATATAAACATTAAAATGCAGCAACAAAGCGATTTTCTTCTGTAAGACTAAACATTAATGTGTTTTTATTCAAGAAATTTAAATAATTTGCTTCGTAATAATTTTTTAAAATATATTTGTTGGAGTGAGTTTAACGCATCTCAAAAGACATTTATTATTTGGAACGACCCGAAATTATTTGTTGTTATTTCTTTGGCGATTTTATTCATGTCCGTAAAGGGCGTCCAGATAAAACAATAATCGGAATTAAACCCAGTTTAAAAGATATTCGCGGATGAGAATGGTGTGAAAGACAACGGCCCTACCCGGTAGCAGGGCAGGTTTTAAATAGAATTTATAGTCTTCGGAAATTGAGATCTTTTTGAGACGCTATAAACCATTGAACAAGGGGTCAGGGGGTTGGTGATGGGTGGCACCACGTGACCCAATCTCTGCCACCGTGTTGGTGCTGGCTATAACTCTTAACTGATACCGCGGCTTCTCTCAAAACCAATCTCTCCCTCTGCAACCCCTACCAGGCCATCCCTCCTTCTATACTAAATGAATTAAACCAGCAACCCTCAGACCTCTCCTATTTATTTCAGCACTACCTTCGGTATTAAAATTTGGCTAGTATCAACAACCTACTTTAGAATATTTTTATGTACTTAGATTTACAACAGTAAGAATCTATAAATAGAAACAGTCCTTCTTGTGCTTCAGAATAATGTTTTTATTATTTTTTATTATTAATGTTTAATAAAGATGAAACATATGTTATACTTCTTAAAACAAATTGTAATATAATAATTACTTAAATTATAATATAATCAGTTTATAACCTATGGTGAACTAGAATTTTTTCTTCTTTGTCAAAAATAATGATATATCTTTAATCATTGATATACGTTAAAAAAATTTATTCTTATAAGTTTATTGGAGAGCCATGCCATTTTAAAATTATTATTAATTAAATCCATTATATCCAATTATCCGTGGTCGGATTGACAAAATAACTTCTTTCAGTTAATTAATCTTTGTGTAAGGTATTGGTTGAAATGCAAAAAATCAGTGTCACGAGCGGATTCGAACCCGCCCATTCGAAAAATTGCAAAAAGTAGGGAAAATTGAAAAGGTGAGATTGAGATGGGGAGTTGGTGTCCGAGTGGATCGAGCTTACGACAGTACAAGTGAAAGAGCAGCGGCGTATCTAGCTGAAGGTCGTAGGTTCGAATTCCGCTTGTGCCATTGACTTTTCTATATCAACTAACAACCTTAATTAATCGTAATATATTAATTGGTCAAGCGGGCAACGAATTTAGTGAATTTAATGTAAATGATATTTTCTCTGTTCAAATCTGATAAAGTTAAAATATCGGTCAGCAAGCTGCCAATTCGTGCCAGATGAAATGCCACTTTTGTCAATGCGTTTTGTTGATTCGAGTAAAGCTATTTCTGCACCTTCCGGGTTGATGAAGGATTGTCAGATATCTATTTCCACTCCAGTAGATCTTTTGGTCGGAACTGTGCTTCGTCGACGTTTCTGTTTTATTCAGTCGGGCTTTGTAAAAATTGTCACAATTGACGGTTGGTACTAGACACAGAAAACTTAAACTATTTCCTATCACATTTTTGGTCAACAGATTTATATTTACTAAATACCGCTAGAAAATTGATCATAACACCGGAATACCATTTTTTTTTATATAATTTGTTTAATGGTTTTGCCCATACAATTATACAATTGTCGTTGAGAGGGGTCAGAACAGAACACTCATATTTTTTTGTGATTTATTTCAAATTATGTATATGTAATTTTGTCGTTATATTAATTACAACGTTCTTATTTAGCATAAACCAAATTAAACGAGATCAAAAATTCACGAGTTTTATAAAAATTGATGGTCAGGCAGAAATTTTTATCAAAACACTGGAATAACTTTATTTAAAACAATTAAATTTAACAAAAAAATTTATTTTTATTGATTTTCCTCAAAGTAATGAATTAAGAACAAAAAAGGCGTTGTGATCGCGATACTGATTTGTGATAAACGCTGCGTAATTGTATGACGCGTGCGCTAGATTGCACACCCTACAAAAACGTGTGGCGCGGGGTAGCATCGGATAGCGTTGCATATCGTTGCATCGGGTGTGTTCCCAGCTTTAAGCGTTCCTTGCACAAATGTTACAGTAGTGAGCGCCGAGTCGACGCTTAAACCGTCGCGGCCACCGAAACCCCTAATGGTCTTTTCTAAGATAGTTTCAGTTTCTCTGTGTTTTAATTTAGGGTTTAAAACTATTCGTTCTTTTACCCGGCTGGCATTTCTAACCGTTGGTCTTTTTTAAATTTTGGTCTGTGTCTTTTATGTTTCTTCCTGTACTTCTCTTGTACGTATCTCAGCCTTGGCGTAATGGTTTTGTCTTGTTTTGCCTTAGAAGTTGTCCGATTGTTTCTGTAGTCTTCAAAAATATTTAAAAGCCTAATTGTTACTTATGCTAATATGTAAGTTTATTTTTTTTATGCATGTGAAAGTGGTCAATTTAGCGTTTGTTTTGGTGGGATCGTTTTGTTTTTGTATGTCTCATTTGTTAATTGAAAAACGTATGTTTTTGAGAGCATAGCCCGGAGAATTTCAATTGGTAATGGCATTTTTTTTTTTTTGGCATTTATGGCTTTATCAGGGATTTTTTGATTTATGGGGATTTATCAGGGATTTATGACTTTATCAGAGCCAGATTCAGGTAACAGTGACAAACAATCGAAGTGACTATCTATGTAATGGAATGACTAGATGAATAAATAGAATAAATAAATAAATAGGAATAAATATATAAATGATAGCATAACCGACTTAAACATGAATATCACAATTCTTGAGGTATTTGAACAAGACGTGATAGACCTCCGTGTCACCTTCTGCCAGCAGCGAGCTTAAGTTCAGTGGCCTTTTCACTTGCCCCAGCTCGTCCAATTCTTTCAAAAGTTCTCGCTGTGCCTCATATTCGGTGCATTGTAGTAGTATATGGTCAAGACCCTCTACTACATCACAGGTTGCGCAGTTTGGCGTTGTTCTACAGCTAATCCTGTGTAAGTATGAGCCGCAGATGCCATGGCCAGTTCGGAGTCGTGTAAGTGTTGAGAAGAAACCTTTTCCTCTCTCTATTTCTTGAAACCACGGCTTCTTTTCTAATGTTGGGAATAATGAGCGGTAGAATTTCCCTGCTGTTCCCCTCTCATACCAAATTTACCACTTTGTGCGCACGTCTCTTTTGGTATAGTTTATCGCGTCTCCGACGGTTAGCTTTACGGTCGTGGGAGAACCTTGAATGGTGGCCTCCTTGGCTAACTGGTCGACTCTCTCATTATGTTCTATACCTGCATGCCCTTTTATCCAGCATATTACAATATTTTTGCCTTGATTTCTTAATTTGAAGGTTAACCTGACCATCTCGATTAAAGTGTATTCATACTTATTATGAAAGTTGAAAGTGCGAAGCTGGCAAATCGTGCTGAGACTGTCCGTCATAATCCCAATTTTTTTATTTGGTATCTTCGCGGCGTATTCCAGCGCTTTCAGTATGGCTACACCTTCCGCTGTATAGGAGCTAACCAGATTCGGAAGTAGGTATTCCTCGTGATACCTCTTCAGGTTCTCGTAGAACGCACAACCCGCGGAACCATTAAGTTTTAATCCGTCTGTGAAGATAAGGATTGTACGTCTAAAAACGACCCGGCTATATGTAATAACGTTTGTCTACTCCATTTCCAGGCCCAGCATTCCTCATATATTTAATATTTAAAAATTTCGATTAAACGTAATTACAAATTAAATTTTACCTAACCAGTAATTAATTCAACCATAAAAATTAAATCGACCATTTATCATTTGAAATAGATAATTATTTGTATTAAATGAGAGCTTTTGATACTTTTAAATCGCATATTTACCAAAAAACCTAATCGTTCGACAAATTTAACGTTTAGTAACTCGTTGGTTAATTTTATTTTATTTGCATTTACATTAAGCTTTCCTTATAAATTATTTTCGTTCATTACCTTGTTATACTTTTACAGCAGAGTTGATTTATTGATTTTGCATGTAAATTATTTATGGATTTAAAATATTTAATTTTATTTTAGCACAGAGTAACCCAATTAAGGCAAACTCGCGTTGGCCCCAAACACACCGATATATGTTAAAAGAAGTATTTTGTATATCACAAAATAGTAAAACGTTGGTTAGAATGCGGTATTGGATTTTACAAGGAGACAAGGACCCGATTCGATATATCATCCCCGAATGTAATATATATCCCATATCGCGGGATGTATCCGCCAAGTGGTCAGTTATAGAGCCAATTGTTCAAACAAAATTTCATAGCAGAAACATAAATTTCTTTTTATTTCTCGCATGTTTCATGATTCTGTATTGTACTAAATTTAACCGATTTTAAACAAAACTCAATATTAAGTGTCTCATTTTAGGCTCAATATAAAACCTTTCGTGGCATATTTCATCGGATCGATTTTCGTTTAAGAGAGGGATCGATAATTGTGCTACCCTTAATACGGTTGTAAGGATTATTATTATCAAGAACAACGTTAATGGACTTTTATTCAAAATTTCAAACAACGATTGATGATTTCCTTTAGAAGACATATGATTTAGCTGGGCTGTCACAAATTGAAACATTTCGGGCTGAAAGCAATTTCAGTTTACGATTTAAATCAATAAAATTTTCATTCACCACAGGCGTCAATAAATTATAAATGTACAATCAAACAAAAGCGTATTAATTGCTTTCCCAGGCTTCGAAACGATCCTTATTTAAACAAATCTCGTTTATTTTATTTTAGAAAAAAAAAAGACTGAAGGAACTTGTAAATATTTATTACCCTTTAAATCGAGGATTATGAAATATATCCGGACCAATCTCTTTTAGAGTTAATTGATCATTGATATAACTTTAATTAGCGTAAAACGAGGGGAGCCGGGATTTTTTTTTGCTCGTTCCGCGGTTTGGGCTTTTAATTTTTTTTCACCAGCTTTGGGTATATATGAAAATTTAAATCTGGTATAAATTTCGTTGCAATAATGTTATTTTTATCTTGTTCTCAAAATAAAAATTAAACTAGCTACATGAATTTAAACGAGACGCTTTGAATATCAATAAACTTTTTTCCCGCATGGACTAGGTCTATTGTGACCGATCTGTCTTGTGATTTTCCGGAAAGATATACTTTTTCTTTAATATGAATATAATTTTTCTCAAAGGTATGGTTTTGAGGTTTTAATTGTTCAGTAAAGGCTTTCCTAGGTGCCTTAGATTTTTCCTTTCAATTGCCGTACTCGTAATTACTCAGATGCCTTGGACTTTTCTAGACACAGTCGACATTAGTTACATCATCCCAGTTTCTAAAGTGACATTATATTGGATCATATATTCTGCAATTATATCCTTCAAAGATATTTGTTTTTTTCAGTTCGTTTATGACCATAAAAAAATTTTGTTCTCCCGTGGATTTGTACTTGCGAGTAGTCTTTTTTTGCTTTTTTCATGACAGTTCTTTCCTAGTGTGACTATTATTTATGCTACAAAAGAGGTTAGGACCTATGTGTTGTTCCAAGGGTCCGTTTTTAGCAACGACTAATTCTCTCATGACGTGGAACCGTCTGTAAAACTGTTTTTTTTAAATGCCAATTTTTTTAAGGCTACTGCACCGTCAAGACTCGTTTTGCGTTGATCGTTAGATTTGGAAGAGTCTAGTTGCTAGATTTTCTAAGGATATTATTATACATGCACCTATAACATACTTCTTATTTATTTGAGGTGCGCATTCTACATGAAAGATGGTTGTGTTAACCTATTAACTATAAAATATATTAAAAATACTAATTAATAATTACTAAATCCGTGGTGATCTATTTAACAAATTCTTTGTTTGAATTAATTAATCTTTTTTTGCAAGGTTTTGGTTGAAATGAAAAGGCTAGAGCTACGAGCGAGATTCGAACCCATGTTTTTCGGCTCGTAATTTCCACCACTCGGACTCAAACTTCCCATATCAACAAGGTCCCGATACCTCAAGTGGTAGAACGTATTTAGCCGAAGGTCGTGGGTTCGAACCCGCTCGTGGCCCTAACCTTTTTATTTCAATCAAAACCTTACATAAAAAGATTGAATTAGAAAGAAATAATAATTTAGTAAGTAATAATTAAGTTCAATTGTTGAAAATTAGTCATATTTAAAAATATAAAATAAAAAACGGCTTGATACCTTCAGTGATTATATACTTGTTTTCACCTTTTCAAATTTATTTTTGAAAAAAAATTAATTTCATTAATAAATTTAAAAAAAACTTCATAACAGTCATCAGCTTTTAACTTCATAACCAATGGGGTAAAACGAATATACAATTGAAAAAAATCGTCGAGTTTATGAGGTGCCAAATTGTGCTACAGAAATACGTTATAAATTTCATGTTTTATTCGTAGAGGAAGAGCCAGATATACAGAAACCGCCAGGATTATATGCTCTTTTTCGAAGAAAGGTTCCAAAAAGGAAGGATCTTAATGTTCAACCTTGCCGTATCACCTGTTCTCCAGTCTATCACAATTCCGTTTCTCACCCGGCGACCAAAATAGCAATTTGGGAATTTACATCTACAAAAGACCTGCTTGAAACTATCGTCATCAACTAGGCATTCCAACCATCAAACGATCGAGTTCAAAATCCCTCGAACAATTCCTTAAGCTCCCTACTTCCGATCCAACTTATTTCCCGTACAGATCTACCCCGACATTTTCCCACGAAATTTAAAAACATCAATTCAGGTACCTATATATAACCTAGGACACTCTGAAATGAATAATCCTATGATAGAGTGTAATTCTTATAATCATGTAAAATACTCTGCTCTAGCGCTGTGTATCTAAAATAAAAAAAGTTTATGTTAGCAAGAATTTTGTATATCAAAGAGTGATTTAAGAATGTAAATAAATAAAATATTCTGTTCCCCAAATTTTATAAAATTGGGTTTTAACTTCCGTTCTAATGCCATCAACACAACTCTTACAAATTAATTACTGTTGGAACAGTTTTAAATTTGACTCCAGCGATAAGACCCTGTCAAAGGGACAAAAAGAAATTTACTGAAAGCAACGCAGGTTGACGATAAAGGTAATTTTTTATTCGTATTTTTAGAAGAAAAAAAAAGATGTAAAGAAAGGAATTTGAGTTTTGCCGCTTGAACTTAATTAAACTAAAAGGGCCATGGGATAAGGTATTGCGGAGAAATCCCAAGCTGGAGGGTAAAATCCAGCTTTTAATTTCACATTTTTCCAGCGACGTGAGCACAAGAGCTAATCCTCATTTGAAAGGGAAATTCCTTCTTATTTTTTCGTCATCAAACGATCAGTCACTAATTACCGCAGAAAAGCCGTGATTAAAAAAATTCGCAATAGTATTATGATAAATTAAACAATTTTCAACAGAAATTAAAAAGTGTTCTAAAATATTGTTGTTTTTTTTTTTAACAAGATCAGGAATTATCGGTCCAGTCAATGAAACCAAAATGGCCGCGGTTCAATTGGTAAGTTCGTTTGTCAGGAATTTTAAACAGCTGAAACGATGGTAGAATGCACTTTATAGACAAATCTATTTTTATCTAGTTTTTTACTCATTTATTTTAAGATTTTGTTTTTAACATTGGACTTTTGCCAGTTTTATTATGTGTTATCTTAATGAATGTTTGTAGTATTGTAGAGAAAGGTTGTTCAATGTGCCGTACATGATTGAAGGATGTCATTCCTTGGCATGATGAGGAGTGAGTAGAAATGCGGCCAGATGTGTTAGACGTGACCATAGATGATATAATAGATGTGATTGAACGCGGAAACGAATTTTCGTTCTCTCAATCTGGTGTTATGTGTTTTCACTGTTTCGTCGGAATGTATTTACATGCGTGAATATGTCTATAGAAAAGTGTAGACGGCGGAATATCAAGTACCCATCGACCCACATTCAGACTAGTTATCAGACTTTATAGCGTGGTAATGATGGAGGAACATCTAGCACTCCAGAGGACAAAACAAATGGAAATTTTAGATTTTTAAAAAAATTCTAGCATTGTATATATTTTTTCACATCCTACATGTATTTGTAAAATTTAAATAATGTTTCTAAATCCCATGATCTGAAGATGATCTCAACGTTGGCACGATAAAGAAAATGTTTTTCTAAAACCTACGTCACATCAGACCGCATCTCACGAGCTCCGAATAATCATTACATAACGGTCACTAATCACCGCAACAATCGGCTTTATACTTATTTTACTGTATGAAATCATTAATCTTTATTAAGCTTCATGTTTTACATAAACCGGCGTTGAACAGTAATAAAGGTAAAATGATGTATTGCTGGATTAAAAAAAAGTTGATATCAGACATTAGTGATATTGACAGACACAGAAGCGATTATTGTTTGGGGTTTGTTTTCTCGTCTAATTACTTGTCGCAGTCACGGGGTGATATATGAGTCGGTGAAAGTAAATATACTCATACTAGCTCACAGGAAGTTCGTCGATAAAAAAAACGATAATGCTCTGTACATTAATTATCCGCCTTTGTACGGTTAAGGTCTGTCATCGAGTCCTTGTATGGAACAGGGTGCAACGTCTTATTAATTTATTGTTTGTCTGTCATCCATTAAAGCGCGCTCACCAACGCAATCCATTTCCAGAAGTCCATTCACTTAACATGCAGGAAAGGTGAACAACAAGATAAAATGTTTGGGTCAAAAAATAATACCCCTTACCTACCCAATCCCTAAAATAATTCACAGAAGTTGAAAATTTCACTAAAGTAGTGAACTGTATTGGAATCATAAAAAACCAGCTGAAAAATACAGACAAACTAAATAGGAATTATTTGAAAAGTTAGTAAGTACACATTTTCTGGAACAAGACTGAACCCCTCAAAACGCAAATAACCAAAATAGTGATCAAAGCAATGGTTAATTAATAAAACAGTGATGAACTGACAACTGGAATGTGGTAGTAGATGACTTTATATGTAAACTAAATGAAAGCAGAATCTACACCCAAGCCTATGCACATGGCGTCAGAAGAAAATTCGACTCAGCCTTAAACAAGCTCACCCAAATAGCACTAAACATGGTGGAACAATAGTGTTCACAACGGAGACTTAAAACAAAGAAGCATTAAAATACAAGGCTTATACTTCTATGCTGTAATTACAAAATGAGATTAAATACCTAGGAATAATCTTTGATTAAACGTGAACCTGGAACTCTTACTAGCAGCAACCTGTAACAAAAGGTATAAAATATCGCTAATGACATGAAGAACCATAGGCAAACCTTGGAGACTAAAATTGAAAATGTACCGCTGGCAGTAATAAAAAAATAACGAATGGATATTGCAGAGGTATCCTGTAGAGTAAAGCCCAACAAAAACTAGCTACCCTGACACTAGGGAATTAGTAACACTATGCATCAGAGAAGCAAAAAGAACGACACCTACAAGCGCACCAGAAACTCTGCCATCCACGGAAACATTCATTCAAGAAGAAGCTAGGAACAGCTCATTTAAGTTCCAAAAACAATTAAATTGGATGGGTACTAGACAACTAGCACAACATATCTTAAAACTACAAAACTAGGCAATGAATAAATCCAAAATCTGCAAAACACAACAATCTGACATACTGCCAGGACGCAAAGGAATTTTGGGTACGAGAAAGCAGACACACCGGCCAGAGGAGAAACTGCAATACCATATTTAGGCACTGAACATATACTTGGAATAACAAAAACAAATACAGAATCCATCACAGAATGGACACAAATATTACAGAACGACGATAGACAAATTTACGCTGTAACAACTACTGTAACCAAGACTGGCGAAATCACTGCTGCAATTGCAGAGGGCTAAACTCAGAGTAGTGAACTATTTACCAGTCACTGGCATATGAGAAACTATCTACATAACATGGGTATATTCACCGATAATCCTATTATGCAATGACGCGGAAGAAACAGCAAAAATCTATTCATCTTCGAATGCGAAACAACGGCTCAACGGTGACAAAACCTGGGATAACAATATCAGAAGAAATATTCTAAAGAAATTCACTTTCCTCTTGCCCACGACTAGATTTTCCTAAAAGTCATCCCAACCCTAATCAAGCCCTACTTTCCTACTTGCACGGTTTCTAGTTACATGTGTCCTTCGGGGGCAGTGCTGGTCATAGTGTAACTGTTGGAATCGGGAGTTAAAAATGTACCTTCTGAAAATAGTTTAATATAACAAAACAAGGTTTTATATGGAAAGATATGTGTATAGAGAGACAGGAGAGGAATACTTCAGCGTAACCTGATTCTATGGGAACGAAACTGTCATCCCACAACGAAATAATTTTCCCAACTCCTCAAAAAAATGCGGCTATCAACTAAAAAGCCGGTCGCGTTTGTGAATACAAATTGAGGCAATTTCGTCCATGAGAACACAAGGGCTCGTATTTCGTTGGTGACGCGGCAAATATTGTTGCACACAGCCTAGGACGTGATCTCTCACCCAGCGTATTCATCAGAAGATAATGGGTGGTTTTGTACTTTGGTAAATTATTTACAAAATAAAATAACAATCGGACAACAGTAGTGTCCAGTGACATTGAAATTGTGTGACTCTGGAAAAAAGTGGCACGAATTGATCGGCCTAAGGTGGGACAACCCAAACTCTGGTCCACGACGAACTTGGAGAAAAATTAATAATTACAAAAAATGAACGCCTAATCAATAAATACAAATAAAAATCTGATAACAATTAGTACGAAACACGAAATTTTTAAAATTTTTATTGATTTATTCTTTGTTTATTTTTGCGCACGTAAAGGAAATTGGCGAGGTGAGTAAAGCAGACGAGAGTAAACTAGTCAGTCGATCGGTTTCCTAGGGATGAAACTTTAATTTAGTACTATTTAATTACTTGATTTTAAGTATTTGAATGAAAGGAATCTGTCTTGGATTTTGTCTTTTGAAAGTGGTCTGTTGGCTAGAAAGGTTGAGAAGGCCTGGTCTAAGGTATATAAGTGATTTTTTCATTTAAATTCCCATTAATATGATATTTATAACTACGTTGCATTCAGTAAATTTGTTCATATATGTTTAATTTCTCGTTCGAATCTCTTGTAGGAGAAGTTTCCCAAGGCGAACTCGTTTTCACAATGAAATCTTTTCAATGCTCACTCAAGAGTAAGTCTGGACGCCACTTTCGCTTCAATCGTCTTGGGGCCACTCCTTCCATCTGCTACTCACTCTCATCTTACAGTAAGGATAGTACCCCACTGTATATATTTAAGAATGAATTTTTAATGTTCAAATCTTTACATTCAGAAGCAGTTTTTGTTTTCACTGATGGATCCAGATCTGATGATGGAACTGGATCTGCTGTTGTTTGTGAGTCACAAGTATATCGTTTCCGCTTACATCACCACTGCTCTAGTTTTACTGCTGAACTCCTCGCTATACTCAAAGCAATTAACATCATTAATTTGTCCCGTACCACCCTAATAATCTGATTCTCTTTCAGCACTCACCACACTAAAAAACAAATTCTCGTTAAACCCAGACATCTATAATATTCTTGCAAAGTTAAAGCAATATCAAGACGTAGGTGTAGATGTATTGTTCAAATGGATCCCAGGCCACGCTGGAATAACTGAAAATGAGATGGCGGACTGTATGGCGAAGGAGGCAGCCTTGAATGGTGTTCCTCACGGAGGGGTCCCCTTCAGTGACCTCTGCTGTCACTTTAGGCAGCTCATCTGGGGGGCTTGGAAGTGTGAATGGGGAGCCTGCACAGGAAACAAGCTCCTTGCAGTAAAAAAAGATGTAAAGAAATGGGAATCCTCTTTTAGACCCTCCCGAAAAGAAGAAACCCTCCTAACCCGGCTTCGAATTGGCCACTCCCGACTCACCCATGGATTCCTCCTTGAAAGAACTCCTAAACCTACATGTCCACTCTGTAAAACTACCATAACAATATCCCATATCCTAACAGATTGTCCTTTATACACCTCTAAAAGAACCCTCCATCAAATTCCCAAAGACCTCCAATCCATACTAAACAACAGCTCAAATTCAATAAAGAAAATTTTTAACTTCTTAACAGACATCCAACTAATTGACCAAATCTAATATCTCATCCCCTCAACTCTTGTTTCCTTTGCCGACTCCCCGTCTTGGCGGAGTGGTGTGGCTGACTTCTGGTGACGCCCTTCCGGGGCCTCGGGTGCTGGTCGGCCTTGGGCTGGGCTGAAGGGTGCCTGCCCGGACTCTGAGGTCAAGGAACCTCCAGCGAGCGAGAGGAGGTGTCGATGGTGACTAGACACCGACCCCTCCTTGATAAAGACCTGTGTGAAATTTTAAGATCAAAAGGATCAGTTGCGAGAGATCCGTGGGGTTCCATTCTTTCCAGGCCTGGGGCTGCCACTGCGCCGTGGTCTGCGGGGGCCGGGCTGCGCTGTCAACTTGCAATGACTCAAGGCTTAATAACCGATAAGGTTGCAGCCTTCAATTAATTTAAAAAAAAATCGTCTTGGGGGATTTTCGGGTAGGTTTGGCAGTGATAAATATCGTACGTGTGTTCAACGATTGATGAAATTTTTTACGGCGTGTTTGATAAGTTCATGTACAAACAGGATGTGTAGATCGTTATGAATAGTGTGATTTGATACGTAAAATGTATAATTTGACAGAGTATTTTAGATTGGATTGAAGACGTTGGGAATTGGAATCCTTGGTTAAGTCTACACTTCGCAACTGTACGCCCAGATAGTGCGATACCAGAAAATATTCGATACCAGTAGTCGTATTGGCAGCAGAAATATTCGATACTACTCAAGTATCGGCAGAAATTATTCGATACTAACCAGTACTTTTTCATTTATTCATAAATGATCATCTGACTTTGATACGCTCATGACTTAAACAATGAGTACGTAGGTAAGAACAAGGAACAGCTGCAAACACATTTCAACATAAATGATAATTCAATTTTATAGTGATCGAGTTTTCAGAAAATTCATCAGCTGGTTTGGTTTTCAAATGTTTGAAAAGATAAGACGTATTCCCTAGAGTTTACAAGATGCCGACGATACAGTTTTCTTATTAAAGCCTCATGCCTCACTGTTTGGAGGAGCTTGATTAGGTATCTACCTACGAGAAGGAAGTCCGAAGTCTAGGGACTTACAAACAACAACCTTTTGTAAGAAATTACTGAAATTGAAGGTACGAGGTGCGACGAGAGAAAGAATTATGAGTTACTAGAATTATCAGCAGAGTTACCAACCACCAATTAAAAATCTCGATTAACTTTGTTGACACTTGCCGCTATTAGGCGCTCTTAACAATAACTAGTCAATCCCATTTGATGAGAGGTAAATTTCGAACGGTAAATAACAATTCAATCTTACTCGAACACCCGACGAAAAATCTATTTGAGAATATTTTCCGATATTAGAACTATTATCCGATATAGTACTTGTATAGAATGACAATATTCCATACCAAAACTACTCGATATTGAAAGAAACTACCCGTATCGATTGGAATCTCACGTCACGACGCCCAGAGAAGTCTAATCATAGTCTTATAAATTGAAAATTAGTTTTCAATGTTTGATTTTGATCGTGAGTCTTGTAATCTTTTTAAAATTTATAATTTCCGTTTGATTCTTGCCTTTTTATTCTTGAGAAGGGATTCCAAGTCAGTCGGTTATCGACGAAAAGTCGAAGATAACGCACAGGGTCAGTGGTAGGCAATGGACATTTATACCCACTGCAGGGCAGATATTTTTATGTTTAAAATCAACTAAAAATTTTGATGAAACTATTATAAAAAGTATAAAAAGAAAACCAAGTTTGCTTCTTTCAGAATTTGGCGCAATTGCAACTGTTAGCTCCGTCATTATACTCAAGTTATTCGTCTACAGTTGCGATACAAGTCGGATAAAGGTTCTAATGAGTTGTGAGTTGAAACTTTGTTAATGATGGTACAACATCATGCCCTAATTTCTGAAGAGGCAAAAGATTAAGGCGAAATGCTTGGCATAGAGAATATTCAAACGTATCAATTATTTAAAAAAAAAATTGTCTGTAAATTTTACGAAACGGAAAGTAAAAAAATACATGTCATTATTATGCAGCGATGCACTTCTTAGGTCAAAAATGTATCATTTCAGCAATAAAAATTCAACGTGTAATCCTGATTTTATTTCAAGTTTTGTACTAAAAATATAAAGAATACAGCTTACATTTTTTCTCAGAAAGGTCTTCCTGACGGTTAAATGCGAGAAAACAAACTGGCACAAAAGTCCCAAAATAAATATTGGTTTTTATAATTAGAAACCCAGGAGCTGGATGCGGTTGTCATCCGTGTGTGACCGCCGTGATTTGTACCGTCCGATGTGAAGGAAAAACTTCAGTAAATTTTGTTTACTTTGATAAGAATCGTTGGGAAGCTGCTTTTTAATAAAGTGTCAGCGGTCATGTTGAGGCGTGAGCTTTTTTCCAGGGCTCACTTTTCGTCCAAACCCCTCATCGGTCAGAGTTTTATTAAAAACCCTCGAAGGGCATATGAACAAACATCAATGGGGTTATATTGCTTTTCGGAAAGCTCAGGGCTAAACAGAAAAAAAAAAAAACGCTCATTCCAAATGTGCAGTACTAGGATAAGAATATACAAAAAATGTATGGTAAAAAATAAGCAAATAAATGCTAAAGAAAAATTGCGTTTTTTATAAATTAATATCTGTTATTGATAGATTCAATCCCCTGATTCCTAATCATGTAAAAACTCAATTTAAAAACTTTAAAATAAGCAAGATACGAAAATTCAGTTTGTTGACTGATAAATTACACTTATAATTTCTGACCAAGAATCAGTTAATGCAGGGATACCGTTGATTTAACAACACTATTCGAAATTAGTCATTTATTTGTTTTCAAAAGTTCTAAAGAGTATTTTCATGTAATCCATTAAAAGTTTCATAAGTAGGTACTTCTTTTGAAAGATAATCCAAAATGTTTTCTCTGCAGACGGTGTAGATAGATTGTTAAAACAAGATGACATGGAATAAATGACATAACAACTCTGAAGAATATTCAATGTGACGCAGGAAAATCAAGTACAAAAAGTCATCTTTTAGCGGAGCATCTACGTTTAGCGATTTAATTTAAAAAAAACAAAAAAAAAAAAACGGCCTTACGATCCGAGGTGAATAAATCGTTAAATATAGAATAACAGAGCGATCTGATAGGCAAGTAGTAAAACGGAGGGCTTTATGAATTACTTCATCATCGAGCTGTTACTTGCTGTCTGTGCTTACTTTTTGCAAGCTTTTGTAATTTAGAATAAATTACCGGCAAACTTCGAGAATCACCCTCTCCGGGTGTTGGCCCGTCCACTAATCGAGATTGGGCTCAAGGTTCTGCACGAACTAGTTAATTCAGCATCAAGCAGAGGATCCAAACACAATCACACTCTCAGTCATTCTTAAACGCATTATTCCATATTTTACATTCCATTCACTCAATTAGAGTTGTGTAGTTTACCACCTATTATAACTAACCTAACCATCCCTAACCATCCCTAATTGAAGGTCGATGGGATTACTCATTCCGCCATCGGCCCTCTATCTACACATCCAAGCCAATAGGTTCCAAAGATGTTGACTGAGAGAAAATTACTGGACCGTATCGCTATCTAAAGTTTCTTCCTAAAACACAATATGAACAACTCATTTTTAACAAGATAACTGAGGAAGTAAGGTCTTTATGAACAATGTTCAAATAGGAATGGTAAGAAAACGCTGCGACCCACCGTTTACAGCTCACAAGGTTTTGGATGTACTCATTGGAGCTTCTTCCGTCCTACCAAACCGTTAATTCTAGTGTATATTGCACGCAATCTGAGTGATAAATGTCAGCAATCGACCAAAAAGACGGCTAGTCATAATGCCATGGAAAAAACTTTACTTCAGTTGTCGACTGAAGAAAACACATCTAGGAGTTCATCGTTCAAAACAGGACTAGTTCTCGGGGAACGGGATTAAATAATCACACGGCAACAGGTACTGAAACAAAATGGTTCCTCTAGTGCTGAAAATTTTATTGAAATGACTACAAAAAATATTACGGTCTTATTTTACAAAACTATAGTTTCGAAGTCCTGGTGAAATGGATATAAGCCTAGAACGCAATCAGTTCATCCTTTGGCTTCATCCTTCTTCTTGTTCAAATTAAAATAAACTGTTGTAAAAATGGTTTTTGAGAACAATCTTACCGTACATTATTACCTTAATAACATTGTCTTTGTAGATTGCAATTAATTTTAATATTTTATGAAGATTAATTGAGATGTAATCATCAAGTTGACTTTAAAATTCTACTTTTTTGCAGTATTATTATTATATTTTCATTTTTAAGTTTTCGGGGCAATGAAAAGGTACGAGGCCCGCAAAGAGATTTATAGGAGGGCAAGAATTATGGAAGGTAAGTACAATAAAACCAGGATTTTGGAGGGACTCAAGAGACCGTGCATGCACCGTATATGTACAGACAGAAGAAATACTGTGCAGATATTTCTAGGAAAAGGAGGAGACCGCAAATCACATTTGAGATTTTGTGATGGTCAATGTAAGTGCCGGTAGGACTCTCACCCTCTCTATCTCTCTCACACTCTCTTTTTCACACACACACACCGAGTTAGTAGGTCCAGGTTCTTGAGACTAAGACAAGAAAAACAGCAAGCAAGAACACGAACAGTCGATGGCAAAGCTATGGAGGCTGATAACAACCTGAAGCTGTCCAAGGAGTAATAAAAAAACAGGGAAGCACAATAGATCTATCCAGGTCGAGGTGGAGTAGACCTTGTGGCCGCCTCTTTTATCCTTACCCTTTTTTATCACCAGCTGTTGGTTGATGAAGCTAATAATATGATGTCGCAAGCATTTTACAGTTTAAACTTCTTTCTGTTTCTGACTACATATGGCTCATCCTGGAGCAAGATTTAAAAAATTTATTTGCAGTGTTGGTTTGAAGACTAAACTCGACATAACAAAACTTTTAGCCCAAGGCTTAAAATTGTTGGATAATTATTTAAAAGAAAACAGTAACTGGGTTTTTAATGTGAAAAAAATCGGGATTGAATGGAGCGAAGGCGGTTTGCGCCTGCCCGCCCCATCGGCCGCCAGTGCTGCCCCCTCGCCTCCGAGCCTCTCGCCGCCCGCCAGCAGACCGACCGTTCATTCTACCGTCGTATCGGCCCGTGGCAAGTGCTGTAGTGCTCATCCAGCTTTTTCACGTGCTGACGGACGTCATCGCGAGAGCCAGCATCCGACATACGACCACCATACTTAGGATTTCTAAATTTTTTCAAGTCCTGCTCTCGTTTTATTCAAGGTCAGTCTTAAACTTTAGACAATACATCCACGTATTTACCAACAATAAACAAGAACTGGTTCAAGTTTAAAAATAATAAAAATAAAACTCAGTGAACACACAGTCAACGCGACCAACTACAAAATCTATGCAAATAAACTGTGAACAGTTTAATTATTATGTCAGAAACATAATTCAATGATACATGATAGGAATCACTCTACAATTGATAGAACTCTCTTTGTTAAATAATTGTATATTTTATTCTTTAGGATAAATCACGGTTGTCTCTCACAATCAAGCTAAATGTTTTATCTTCAATTTCGTTTTCGAATGTCAATTATTCAATATTTTAAGGGGTTGAAACTTCAATTCTGATGTGATAAAGTTTAATATGTAAAGTCATAGGATAATCATTTTTTTATGAACTAAACATGGTCTATTTACGTTCTATTTGATTTTCGATAATTTTTTTAATCTTTAGTCTATCCCTCTCGTTTTATTATTTAGATATCATTTATATTTTTATATAAATTCAAAGTTATAAATTGCAGGATTACAGTGGAAATTTTCTGTAAAGTATGTAAAAAATTTATCTACCAATTTAAATAAAATATATCTTGGACATCATTAATGCAAAGAGAAACGTTTTCAAACTTAAATTGATTATTAATTACTTTTATTTGAATTTACCAAGTGTTTAGACTCGTTTGACAAATATCTTTATGAAATAAATTAACAAAAGTAAAAGAAAATAAAGGGAAATAAGTAATGAATAAAAGCTAATATTTCTAAATTTCAAGTTATACCAACCACAACATTTACCAATGATGGTTTAATACTTATTCCTTTTATGTAAATTTCAAAGCAAAAAAAAGATAAAATTTTTTCACATTCGTTAAATAATAATAAAAAAATACGGATAAAATGATCCGATAGTCATTTGGTTTGTATAAATGCAACAACGTGAATATCCATCTGATCCGGTTTTGAATGTTTTTCAACTCTTTGTTTTTTATTTTTTATATTCAGTACGTTTTTAATGAGAAATAACTGCCAAGTAAAGATTGTAAAGATAAATTACAACGAAATATGAATAAAAACGTTCTTTTTTACAAAATAGATATATTTGTAGCAATTTTCAGGAAATAAAAACTTGTCTTAAATGATTTTTTGTACTAATGGCATCAATATTTATCGATCTATTATAATCAAAGCCCGCGTCAACCTGCCGCAATTTTTAAAAATTTGAATTTCTTTTAGGATTATCAGGAAAAAAATACGATTTTCTTTTCGTTGACGGGCATTTCGTTAAATAATTGAAAATTCTTTTCACCCGGATGCATAATAATTGTCTCTCTATAATAATGCTCAATCTTAATTTTTATTTTCAAGGATATTGAACGTTGAATATTTTACCAGCCGAGATTTTAATTGTAATACAATAAAATAAAGTTTAAAATGGTAAAAGATACGATATATTTATTATGTCTCACAACGTGTTTATTAATATTTTTCTTGTTTTACTAATATTGGTCTCATTCTTTTTTAAATTGTTACTATCATGTTTTAAAAGAAAGTAATAAATTACACGAGTATTTCTTTTACTCCATATATTATACAAGAAAAGCTACCGTTCAATAAACAAAAGACTATTTGGTTATGTCACCTAGTTGAACTTATTATTTATTATTATCACCACTTCTTACAACGACAATTTCTAGTAATGGAGAAAATTAAATTTTCTAGATTTCGAGTTATCAACACCCACACGAATCTACTGAAAAGCTTTGCAATTTGTTTCATATTTGGTTTTATAGAGAAGATTTTATATTCGTAAAATGATTGACAATTTTGTCTCGTACAGTATTTATTTTTATTTTCATTTCTGTTTTAATTATTCAATATTTTCCCAATTTAGGTTTCAATTGTGATGTGAATATGGAAATTGACACGATAGTCGTTTTAATATCTCTTCTGGCCGAATCTTTATTCTTCTTTTACAAATTCAAATAAAACAAAGACTTTGAAGACTGTTTACGTTCCCACTGAGATATTTTATTGGTAGCACAAAATCTTACACTTTGATGAACAAAATTTTTTCCCTATATCAAAATTTACTAATTACAAGCGAATGAATTTGACAATTTTTTACTCTGGCAGCGATTGGAATATATTGTAAAAAAAAATGTCTAGATTTTAGATGAAAACGCCAGAAATCTCTTAATAAAACCATTTAATCTGCCGTGGTGTTGGGTTTTAACACAAGTCCGTTCTCAAAAATGAACAATTTTCTTCAAAATATACCTTACATGGTTCACAAAATCAAAGATACTATAGTGTAAATATAACAAGGTGTGTATAAACTGTTTCTTCGGTCTGTAAGTTTTCACATTATTTTTTTTTTTTTTATATAGTTGGTCATATTGTTTTTAAATAATTTACTCATTCTTATGAATTATGCTCATAAATAAAATGAAATTATCTCAAAACTAACAAAAGTTCTCAATTTTCATTGTACATATTATCTACCAAGGAAAACATTTTCAAATTTTATTTATTACAATTGAATTTATCATAAAGTTGAATGAATTTATCATATGTTGGATAAAAAATATGCTTTCAAAAATGTCATTTTCTAGTAATGGTTAAACTTTATATGCTCCACGCTATCATCATCCACGCTAGCGCTGCAATGCCTTAAAATGTGTTTTTGTTGTGGATTGCTAGAAGAGGCAGCGTCAACTAATTAATAAAACATGAACTTTATAGAATAATATAGGAGAATACACGAAGTTTAATCCTTTGGAAGTAATAATAATAATCAAGTCATAAAAGACCGTTCATGTCTGAAAATTTAATCTGAATTTGAAAATTTTCAAATGTGCACTTACCGTTACCGATTTGTAAAAAAAATCGATTTAACTGTCAAATTATGGTTAATTTAATGAAAATTCTCTGCGCATACTTGAAAGTTTAATGATTCTTAGTTGTGTGTAACAAAAAATAATGAGAGAAAAAATATACATTAGATATAAAAGTTATATTTTACTGTTTTATGCAATTTCTCATGAATTTAATATTTTATAAAAAAAAATTATAGCAATGTTTGATTTAATAGTTTTTTTAATTTATTGACTTGTATAAAATGTTTGTATCAAACAGTGAAAATTTTCATTTCTTTTTCGAGAAAAAGGATGAACTTATTTTTGACAATCAAGGTAGATTTATTTAACTATTTCAGTTCGAAGATTGCAGAACGAATGTGTAAATTTCATTGTTTTCTATTATTTTTTTAAAGAATTCCATTTTTGTAAATTAAAATGGTACCAATGGACATCAAAATATAAAAATTTGGGAATACCGGAAAATATACACGTGCAGGTAATCAAATTTTGTAAAAATACTACAATAACAGACGTTGCAGAAATAATGTATTGAAAAAACCTGTCATGTTAGCATGTCGTGCTGTACCTGTAATTAACTTACAAATGAATGTAAAAACATTGTAACATTTTGAATTTGTATTCAAAATTTATTTTTTGTCAATAAGCTATTGCGAAAGTAAGGTAGATTTCATTAATTTTTGACTGACAAATCCAGTTTTAATCATTTTTTGCATGTCGTTTTCATCTATTTTTTTTTTTTTTTATTAACAAAGAATTGGCTTCCCAGTTCTTACTATATACATGTAAGCATTCTAAATTCAATAATAAACTGGAAAGGAATGTTACTTTTGTTAGAAACAACGTATTGTGCTAAAGGCAGACGTGACCTAGAAACCCTCCTTTTACAAACTCCCCGGCGCTGACAGCTGATCAAATTTCCGTCCGTGGAAATTGGTCGACGATAGCGTGTAAATTCAGAACGTCAATTTACTGTATGTCGGACTGGAAAAAAATATTATAGAATTGCATTATTACGGGATTCTAGTCGCGTAAACGTTTTGAATAAAAACATTTATGAAGAGAAACCTGACAAGATAGCTCTTACTTCATCAGCAGTTTCGAAAAATAATACATTGTTTTATAACTAATGACACAGATTCTCGGGTTGTACGGACCTTCCAATCAGCACTGCTTGGCAATTCCATTCTGAAGGGGAACAAATGTCTTAATTAGACAATATGGTTCGTTCCAATGTTTTAAACCAACCTGAGGACAGGTAACTATGTCTACAAACCGCGTATGAGTAGATCGTGGGCGGGGTTGTTCAAAAGTCAATCCTGGGTCCTGATTATTGGAGTATTTTCTATAATTGCATCCATCTGGCAGAAATTCCGGACTGCTGATGACATTGCTGTAGCGATCGTGTCGAAGGAGGAGAAAGTTGGTACTTTTGACATTACGATTCAAAAGTACCTAGAGTTACGCTCGTTAGCAAAATGCGTTTTTAAGAGGGTCATCTCTTCGGGGGTATGGGCTAACTGAAAAGAGGCAAATATTGTAATAAAAGCGGTTCAGATTGGAGATGGAAATAAAACAAGTCATGTTCAAATCATAACGATGTCTAAATCATGATTAGGGCCCGATATAGCTTGATAAGAATGGTGGTCTTCATAAAGATGGTCATGTTACAAAGTGAATCGATGCTCGACCTCGTCACACTTGTTCCAACCTCAGGGTCGGATTGAGTTGGCTAAAAGTCGGATGTTAGCTTAATATAAGCTTTAATAGCCGTCCTCATAGGGTAGACAGATGGTTTCGCGGCCCGTAAGTGAAGATTTTTTTGTATGGAAGAGGGTCTCACCAACATAAGAAATCCCGTACATTAGAGTTTTCCTCATAGAGTAAACAAAAAGTGACATATTTCGGTCTTTATTGCAAAATTCCGTTAGAAATACTTGTTTTAATATTTACCACGTATGGCTCGTCGAATCTGTGAGGTATCTCTGCTGTTTCCTTGCTGTTATTTTCCTTTCGCCCTAATTCATTTGGTCGTAAATTTTTTAAGAAAATTGAGGTGATTTATTTTGTCAGTTCGACACTGGTAGAAACGCTCCAACAATACTTTTCGTGTTTTTCCAATCTTCTGTAGCCGGACGTATGATTAATCTGTTCAATTGGAAACACTGGAAAAAGAGAAAAAAAATAATTTGATAAATTGTTCTCTTGCAATCTATTCACTGTACTAAACTATCCGTATTCAGAAGGATTTTCTTAATTTGAAAAACCGAACCTTCTTCTGAATTTAATCACAGGCGAAGAGGGGTATGCCTTTTTTTTATTTTTCACGATGAGATGTCGTAAAATCCTCTTAGGTACTCGTTTCAGCCGATGTCGCTTCAACAAGGATGCTTAACGAAGGGACGATAGAAATTAAATTAAATTAGTTAAATTCTTTGAACTTTGTGAATATTCTTGAAATTCAACGTTAGATAAGGCAATTAATTATATTTAAATTACGAATTCGTCCTTTAAGAACTTTATCCGATTTCTTTTTTTGTATCTTGAATACAATTTCTCATTTAGTATTAGGGGCCTATTTTTAACAATTACTTAATTTTCTAAAACCTTAGAGATATTTTTAGTATAAATAAAATGATTATCTCTTTTATATTCTTTCAAATAAATCTACATACAATTACTAATTTGCTTTCATTGATGAAGAAATTGGTGAACGTATGATGAATGAATGATTGGGTCACTGAGGAACTGTTCGTCATTTTGTCAAGTGAGGTCTTATGTATAGTTGGGTCCGTCAGTTGTTCCAAAAGGCGGTTTCGGTAGGGGACAGGCCGTTCGTTGGCCGGTGGTGATGTTGGTAATTTCTTCACTGATGATGGCGCAATGCCGAAACGTTTGTGCATTTCAAGAAACTCTCGAGAAAAGGTGCCGAAGCCGTTTCCGTATGATATTTGTTACTACTTTTATTTGTTATTTGCATTTACAAAAATTGTGTTAATGACTAAAAAAACAAAAAACTTTATTAATCGTGATTCTCGATTACCTATTATGGATTTATTTTATTAATTCAAAAATGAAAATATGTATTGAACTTATTTTCGAAGGGGGTCAGGTTCGAATTTAGTGCCTGTGAGACCCGATCTCCCGTACCTTCCATTGATGAGTGCCGTGTCAATTGCGTCAGAAAAATCAAGAAGCGACTTGGGAGTCGAACCCACGACCGAGGGATCTGCTAGTTTGAGCCGAGAACCTGATGCCTCAACCGCGGTCCGGCTCATTCAAGGTTGGAGAAGTTAAAGTTAAACACATACTCCTCCTTAAGACATACTAGAAAGTTGAAACACACTAATCTTAATTTGGGCGTATGTTAGTAGTATAATAAAATCTCAGCCAGATGACCTTAGCGATCTTTATAGTTTTTATAACTTGAACTATTACACATCCAACCCTGTTTGTAAATATTGGGTTGTAAAATAAATCCGAAGTGTTTTTCAAATATTCGATTTTGCAAAAAGGAGTGTTTTGAACCAATTTAATCATTATTTTTTACACAAAACAGCCGTTTGCTTAACACCTTCTCATTGCTTATTTTGTGAGAGTGTCCACAAAAGACTCAGAAAGAAAGGAAAAGTTTGATTGACAAAGGAAGACCAAAAGATGGTTAATGGAGAAAAAAATTCAACTTTTTTCAAACTATTTCCACCAAGGAGACAGATAATATAGCAACTCTGTATTTTGAGTTACTGTGGTAATTAAAAATCGTGAATAAAGAGGGGAACACAGCCGACGCTACTCGTCTCAAATCCAAAGTACAAGTTTCCGTAAGATAGTGCACATCTGCCCGATGCTATGCAACGCTACCCTTCTCTACACTCAGCGATCCCCACTGTCCAGATTTTCGTCGGGTAGCATAGAGTACAGCCGAAGGCAAATGAGCCGGGCACTCAGTTTTTTATTTCAAACTATACCTATTATTACAATTAATTAAGGTTTTTAGTTGAGATGAAAAAACTTAATGGCACGAACGGGATTCGAGCCCACGATTTTCGGCTAGATATGCCGCTGCACTATTACTTGAGCTATCGTGGGTTCGAATCCCGTTCTTGCCATTAAGTTTTTTCATCTCAACTAAAAACCTTAATTAATTGTAATAATACGTATAGTTTGAAATAAAAAACTGAGTGCCCGGCTCTTTTGCCTTCGGCTGTACTCTATGCTACCCGACGAAAATCTGGACAGTGGGGATCGCTGAGTGTAGAGAAGGGTAGCGTTGCATAGCAGCATTTTCATCTCAACTAAAAACCTTAGTTAATTGTAATGGATCAATTGGTCAAGCGAACCAATAAATTAGTGTATATATATATCATTTTCGTTATATTTTAACTTATTTTAATATAAACCGAATTAAGCGAGATCAAAAATTCATTACGTTTTATTAACAAAATTAATTTTATTGTTTTGGCAGAAAATTGATCAAAATCTGGAATAACTTTATTGAAATAGAATACGTTTAACAAACAATTTATTACATGGATGTGCTCATAAAATTTAAGTAACAGTTTTGCACAAAATAATTGACGTCGCATAGATGTGCACACCTTACTAAAACGAGAGAAGGCGTCGGGTAGCTTCGCATAGCATTGCATCGAGTAATGTCTTCTCCGCTTAAAACTTATTTAAACACATGCATGCACATGAATAGGTTCAATTTTAAAACCACGATACCACGGTTGCGGGACTATCCAAATTATTTTCTATAAATGCAAAATGTATAAACTTTATCGGGTTTTATTAGAAATTGTTTGGAAGCAATTTTGCAAGGCGAGTGTTTCTCGGGAAAACTGACGTATCTTGAAATTAATTTGTTTCGAAGTAAGTCGTAATGGGTTTTGAACGTCTTGTACACATATTACAAGTAGAAGGAGGCTCACGGCTGTCGGTTTCCATTGTTGCCAACAGACGCCGTGTACATTCATAAATGATGAATCGATTATTGGGAATGAAGTCGGGCTTGAAGGGCAATAACAAAGGGCGGTGACAGCTTAGCCCGAAATGCAAATCGAGGGAAACGCGGCGAAACCCCGACGGCGGCCGATCCGGAACTCGCGATTGTTTGTACCCCCATGTTTATGGATGTCGGGAAAATAAATTATTAAAACCCAGGGCCGATCTATCGACTTTATCTTATGTCTCCTCATGGTAATGACGACGGGAAACTTGGTGAAATTTGCATTCGCACGGAAGTCGTGTCTTTAACTTTCACGATTCCGATTTTCTTGTGTGCCGGAGTAGGGCATTATAAATTCTTATTTCGCTGTCGACGTAGTTTATAAAGCCGTTAATTTTACACTCCATTATTTTAAATTTAATAAGTGGAATTATAACTATGTAGAATGGATAATCTCGGATCTTCCTAAAGTTAAATTATCCATTTATCTTAATCCCTGCAAATTCCTGCCCAAGGAAGAAACAATATTCTTATAGCTGACAATTAAACAGACTGAAGTATAATCAATGTTTAATTATACAACAAATACGATTTTTCAAATTTCTCTCGATTAAAGAGTGTAAAACTAAATTTGTGAGGGGAGAATGCACGCAACTAACTGAAAACCTTGCCGTAATTGCCGCTCATCTTCCTTGTATTTCACCTCTGTTTCCAATGATACCGTAGGTTAGTTTTGATTCAAGTTTTAACTTGATCTTCCTCGAGAGTTATTTGTCTTCCAGAAAAACATCCCTTTATCTAACTAAAGTTGGCAAACAACCCCTGGCACACACGCTCACGAGCATTTCCCAACTATTTTTGGCCAGAAGGGGTTGTTGAATAAAACCTATTTCCGCCGCTTAATATCGACTAAGTCAATTAAAAAAAAAAAAAAAATTAACAAATTGCACAATACTCACAGTAATTTACTCTTTTTGGGGCAAAAGAAATAGGTTGTAAGCAACAAATATTCAATTTTTTTACTTTTACCTTAACAAACGCTGAATAATTCTGCTAAGAATTCACTGAATAATTTCAAAATTATTGGTTTCAGATGCCAAGTTAAGAAAATATATTTTCGTTCAACATAATAGTTATTCAATTAATTAATCTTTTTATGTAAATTTTTGGTTAGAAAATGGTAAAATTAGTGTCACGACGTGATACTTTTTTCATTCCAACCAAAACTTTACATAAACAGATGAGTTAATTGAAAGAAGTAATTTGCTCAATCAGACCTCTAAATTTAATGAATTTGATAATATTTAAAATCAATCATGAATTGTATATTATCTTTATTAATTTTGAGCACGCTCATATATGTAGGATATCCGATTCTTTCTTCTCTGGACTATACTGTCATGTTTCTTATTCCTATTATAATTCAAATAAAAAATTAGCTTTGCCAACATAGACTTTTTATGTATATTATACAAATAGTCCAAATACTCCTCCATCCATAATTTCTGTTAAAAAGGTATTTTAATTGTATGGCATCCCGTATCATTTCTTTAATTTTTTTCAATGAAACTTTTGAAAAAAATTGAAATGATTGGATACCAATAAACATTTCCTTTGATAAAAAAAAAATTAATAATGAAATACGTTGATGATTTATTTTAGATAATTAACAGGAAATTGTTAGAAGGGATATTTGCATTTTTTAAACTCATACCATCCTTCAAATAATATTTACGCGTGAAATTGAAAAGAATGTTCAACTTCGATACGTTGATCAATGGCAGATTGATGGAGATCGGAAATCAGTAGTTCAGATAGAACGCTCAATTTTTTATCTATCACTTATTTCAGATAAAAAATTAGTATATATCCTGAGCCAAACAGAACCAAAGTTAGTAAGTATACAGCAAAAGAATGGCTACCCATTAACCCTAATTAATAAATTAGTATTACAAAGAATGAACAATATTCGAACTACTCCAACTACACGTGAAACTACGGAAAAGTTTCGATCTTTTGTATGTGTATGATAAATTAAGAAACTTATAGCAACGACAACGTGCTAATATTAAAATTGTTTAAAATTTTAAGAAAAAACGTTCTAAAGAATGTCTTTACAAAATTAAAATGTATTGTTCCAAAAGAAAAAGGTCTAATTTGATTTACTGTGTTCTGTGGAACGACTGCCGCAAAGGTGTGTTTTGGCAAGACCAAGCAATACTTGACATACCGATTAAGGAGGCTAAAATATACCCTTACCAGATCTTAAAATTGTAGATGTTTTACCAGCCGTTGGTAGAAGACTAATAAACGAAACAAGTTATGTTTAAAAATACTATTGAATACAATTTCATTGCAGTCAAATAAACTTCAAGAGTTGTGTTCAATTTATTGGAAAACAAAATGATACCAAATCCATTAGATTTCGTGGTCCAATTGACCAAATAATTTCTTTCAATTAATTAATCTTTATGTAAGGTAACGGTTGAAATTAAAAAGTTAGTGTGTTGTTAAAAAGATCGTGGGTTCGAATCCCGCTCGTGGCACTAACTTTTTCATTTCCATCTCAACCTGCCTTTCGAATTTTCCTTCCTTTTTTGCCATTTTTCAAAACTCGGGAAGTTGGGGTCCGGGTGGATCGAAATGACGGTAGCTCAAGTGGTACATCATCGGCTTTTTTAACCGAAGGTCGTGGGTTCGAATCCCGCTTGTGGCACTAAATTTTTCATTTCAACAAATACCTTATATAAAAATATTAATTAATGGAAAAAAGTAATTTGGTCAGACCACTAAATATGGATTAATATATTAATGAAAAAATTAATCAAAATTAAATTTATTAATTTTATTATTATTTTTATTTTTTGTCTAATATTATTACCAAGCGGTCTACCATTTGAGCTATCGTGACTTCGGTCCACTCGGACACCAACTTCCCATCTAAACCTAACTTTCGAATTTTCCCTCCTTTTTTGCCATTTTTCAAAATTCAGGAAATTTTAAATGAAGCAGTTTAACCACGAAGGACTTTTCCGATGACCAGTATTTAGTTTTAGGCAACAAATTATGTACGGGTCCAAACATTTTGTAGCTGTCCTGTAGCCCCGCTGAAGGCCAAGTATAGAGGTAGAAAGTTTGGCAGCTACATAAAACATATGCCATCTATATTAACTCATTAATGTTAATTTTGTAGAATTTGACGGCATTTAATTGATGATTCAGCTGGCATAATTCGACGTGCTTAAAAGCTTGTTTCTGTGTTGTTTTTTTAGACGAATTTTTCTTCGAAATCATATTCCAACAGGTGTCAAACGTGTTTAGAAAAAGCAACACTTTGCATGCGACCGGAAACGAGGTTATTGCCTGGATTACACTGTTGAAGTTATTATTCGTCGTTTCGTTTTATTTCTTTCGGCCGAATGTCCTAATTCGTACCAAGACGAAATCTACAATTTTATCAAGGCCTAGTTCGGTCGGAGCATCTGGCAAACGTTTTCAATTTGTATTCAAGCTGTAAACGGTTTCAAATCGGCAACCAGGGTTGATTATAATTGAACATAAATTCAACATTCAACTTGTCCAATTTAATTAGCCAAATGTTACCGAGGATTTAGAAGTAATTACTAACAACGTTATAAATCCGTCAAGTTTGTGTTTGCGACTCGAGTTAAGCTAGGTAAATGGAAAGCCAATTCACTTGACTCCAAATATGGAGATTATATTCATTTAGAGAAATTCAGCTTTCAATCGGGAATAATCTTCGCCAGAATTGAAGGATTATCTTGATTAAATTTACTCTAATCCGTCTATTGAAATAAATTTGTCTGGAATTTATTTTCTAGCCGAACGTTTAGTGAAAAAGTGTACCAATTCGGTAGAAGATTATTTTGTTTTGTTAACCATATAAAGTGTATTGTTCAAAACATTTTGAATCATTTAATATTTGAGAATAAACATTTGTTGTTGGAAATTATTTATGATACTTTCAGGGCTTTATGATACTTAATGCAGGGCCGCTGGATTCGAACCCGTGACCTTTACCTTACAGTGATGAGCGCCGTGTCAAAGATTAAACCTTGCGGCCACCGACGCCCCTATATAAATTATCGTCCTTACAGTTTTGAAATGTTGATGTAAATTGAAGCATTGCTGTTTAACATTTGATGACTTCATATCGTTGTTGGGTTTGAACATTTTCTACAACATTTGAACAATCTGGGCAAGAAACGCGGTCAGACGACAATCGTAAACGTACATTTGACATCAGTTCGACAGTAGGTACACAGGTGGGAGAAATTTTTCCTCCAGTTCGGATATTTTTTTAATAAACCGTCGGCATACCAAATCGCGCTCTAGTGGAATATTTAAAATTCCCTTCTAGAATATATGGGAAATTAAATCGCACAACGCCTCGGCGGTAATCAACACGCGCCCCGGCGCCTATTAATGCAAATTAGTTTGAGTTCTTATCTTACCCGCTTCTAATTTGGATTTGGAATCGGGCTACGCCTTGAAGAAACATTTGGCAGTGGGCTCTTCTGCCAGCACTTTAAATTAGCCCTTTTCAGATTACATGAAGATCAATTTGGACCCCTTTCTATATAAAATATCTGTCTGTTAACAATATTGATTAAATAAATAACTGATTTATCTAACATGGAACAGCAAATAGATGGACAGTAAATTTACGTGTGTGTGCATAGTATAATAAATTTAGAATAAATGTTTTATAAATATAATTATATATAAAGACAAGCGCACGTTAGTCAAATTGGGCGAAAGGCGAAAGGCGAAAAGAGCTTCGTTTAAATTTTATTACCCAAATTATTTTTTTATTCCTTTGTTCAAATTAAATCTGGGCAAATATTTGAAAATCAAAAGAGAAAAACGATATTTAAAGGTGAGAAGAATGACACTCCAACTTGTAAACGGTATAATTTTTCGTTCCCCAACCAATTATACCAATTAAAAGACTTTTCCGTATAGGTCAAATTTCATTTCCGAAAATGATATTTTGGTGAGCAAAAGCTTTACACTGCTGTAAATTTCACACAGGATTTATATTCAAAGTTATTAAGTTGTGTTTTTGAACAAAAATATCCGGTAATTTATACCAACTACCTACTGTTAGTTTAAGTCTCATTCCTTCATTGTTTTCTTTACTTAGTTCAAAAACACTTTCTTTCTTACTGTTTATAAACATGTTCAATATTACGTCCCATCTGGTTGTTAATACTTCGTGTTATCTCTATCTCAATTTCATTACGACACCCGTGAAAACCTTTTCATCTGCTGAATAAAAAATCTGAAAAAAAAAATAGTTTTATGTTTTTATAAATCGATCATTGTACTTTGTCAGAATAAAAGGATTCGTATTTTAAGTTTTTGTTACCAAATCCAGGACGGGTGATTGAACGGACAATTCAACGCGCTGTATGTTGAAAGGGGACTGCGGTGGGCGAGTGGTTAGGGAGCTCGACTCGAATTGCCAAGCTAGCGGGCCGAGGGTCGAATCCCGGTAGAGCCCGTGGTTTTTTAATGGTCCTCACGAATAGTTAGAAGTTAGTATAACAGAAATTATTTTACTTACTTAACGTATAATTTAATTATGTATTGTTGCTACTAATTTTATATTTATTCAGATATCGTGAGATGAGGTCTGGTGTGATGTAGGTATCAGAAAAACATTTTCTTTATCATGCAAACGTTTCGATCTTTTATTGAGATCATCTTCAGGGCCTGGGATTTACAAACATAATTTACATTTAGAAATGTATGTTTGTAAATCCCAGGCCCTGAAGATGATCTCAATAAAAGATCGAAATGTTGGCACGATAAAGAAAATGTTTTTGTGATACCTACATCACACCAGACCGCATCTCACGATATCTGAATAATTATCCGTTAACGGTCACTAATCTCTACACACTAATTTTATACAATTTATGAGAATTTCGTCGCGAAACATAATCAGCCATTTCAATATCAAGCCGATTACATATTTTCTTATAGCAAAAATCACCCACAATTCAACAATAGTATAGAGATTTTTGTTAGAACGAGGGAACAGTTAGAATCTCTCGGTTTAATCGTTTTACAAAAAGGAAACAAATTTCAGGAAACAACAGATAAAAAAGGATAAGGAAACCTTATAATTTTTTTAGCAGCGTACTGCACACTAAATGTTTTTTTAGATAAATTGACATTAATGAACTCGGCATGTGTAGATTTTGCAAAAATGCAAAAGAGTAAACCAACACATTAGACTGTAATTCTTCTTCTCAAATCAGAATTTTTGGCTAAGATTTAACCATCGAAAAAAATACAGCTGTTGGGACAAAGTATCTTTGATGACGCTGAATTTTCCTGTATACTTTTGTACTATAAATGCATTAACAACATTTTACGTATAAAAAGCGTCTTAACTACTTAATCAAGATGACATTCTTGTCACTTGTAACTCCACACATTGCCATAAAAGTTTGACATTTGAAACAAGTCTTTCCGGCTTCCTTTACACGGCAAAAAGGAAATTACGAACCGCCTACGAACTGCAATACAAACAGGAGCAACTCAATACTCAAAGGACACTTTTATACCGGTAAAGTTTTAATCAGTTCTATGTATGCGAATCGAGACGGAAGGCGGGAGAGAATTCTGATGTTCTCAGAACAACCCAATGCATTCCGCGAAGTTCGGGGAACCGAAAGAGAGGGCTCTATTAATATAATTACCGCGTAAAATATTTTGATTGCCATTAAAGTATTTGTATCAATAGTAACGATTAAGAGTTTGGCCATGTTTGCTCCTTCATAGAACCAAGGAACAAATTAACTTTTTCAAATTTTATTGAAATACAATACTTTAAATAATTACTGATTGCTGATGCATGCCGTGTATACGCGTGTATAGTTACCACAACTCGCCGTCCATAAGCAATTCGAGATTTTGTGATTTACAAAGAACTCTAGAATCACCCACTCCAGGAGTTGGCAGTCCGGGTTCAGGCCTCGGTCTTATCTCTCCAGTCATCGAGGTTAAGCTCCGAGGGCTATATCAGTTAGGTCATTTCAGTACCCAACGGAATCAGTTCTCAAATCTAACCCAATCATACTCTCACTTAATATTGGAACATTCTTACTTATGTACATGTTCTTCATTCAGGGTAGTGGAGTATTTAGTATTATTCGATATTACCTTACACCTATTGCTTAACTAAACTAATTGAAGGTCAATGGGTGTTCAATATCGGGGGCTGCTACTGACCCCTCATGCACTATACATTCCGTCAAATAATAAAGTGTCCGTGTTGTCTATTTATTATCATTTCTACTACCAACAAAACAACCATGTTTCCTCGAAGAATCGAATCGCTGACTTGATCAAGCACAATTCTCAGATAGGGTGGCATTCCGACACGCTCTCTATATGGAGCAAGAAATTGGTTCCTTCCGTTAGGTGTTGTTTTATGTATCAAGTAGTGCGAAAACCACCTGTCGATGACTGCACTCGGTGCCATACAAACTCATACATCCGGCTATCCAGACAAACGGACAATTAATCATAACCCCAGCACAATTAGACAACACTATAAAAAGAAAATTTTCCAATTTTTTGATCGCAAAAAATCTTTAATTTGTTTATCTATGTATAAATGCCATAGCGTACTAAGAAATAATATCTTTTTGAGCTTATCTTTTGACGCCATTGAATTATAGAAAATATCAATGCGCACAATTAGCAGTTAATTAATTATTAACATAAACATTTCTAAAATATAAAAGAATTACATCGGATTAAACAATAACAACAATATATGTTTTGAAACGGCTGGTGATTAGATCAGAAAAACATTTTCTTTATCGTGCCAACGTTTCGATCTTTATTAAGATCATCTTCAGCGCCTGGGATTTACAAACATGGTTTAAATTTAACAAATACATGTAGGATGTGAAAAAAGTGAATTTATACAATGCGAAAAGTATTTTTTTATATTCAATCAAAATAAATATTTATATACAATATACAATGTATATATATA